>ML382013.1:1416-72477 GCA_005239525.1 Nicotiana knightiana
ATTGGCCTTCCCCGGGTGATATAAGATGGTAATATCATAATCCTTCAACAACTCCAACCACCTCCTCTGCCTCAAATTCAACTCCTTTTGCTTGAACAAGTACTGAAGACTCTTATGATCCGTGAACACCTCACACGCCACGCCATACAGATAGTGCCTCCAAATCTTTGTTTGCGTGGACAATGGCTGCCAACTCCAAATCATGCATTGTCTTCTCATGAATCTTCAACTGCCTCGAAGCATAAGCAATGACCTTGCCATCCTGCATCAACACTGCACTAAGCCCAATATGGGAAGCATCGCAATAGACTGTATAAGGCCCTAAACCCGTGGGCAAAACCAATACCGTTGTCGTAGTCAGGGTTGTCTTGAGCCTCTGAAAGCTCGCCTCACACTCCTCCGACCATCTGAACTGGGCACCCTTCTGGGTCAACCTGTTATCGGGGCTGCAATAGATGAGAACCCCTCCACGAACCGACGATAATAACCTGGCAATCCGAAGAAACTCCGAATCTCTATAGATGATGCTGGTCTAGGCCAGTTCTTGACTGACTCAATCTTCTTCGAGTCAACCTGAATACCCTTTGTTGATACTACATGACCTAGGAATGCAACTGAACTCAACCAGGACTCACACTTCCAAAACTTTGTATATAGCTGCTATCCTTCAAAGTTTTAAGAACCACTCTGAGATGCTGCTCGTGCTCTTCCTGGCTGCGGGAGTATATCAATATATCATCAATGAAGACTATCACGAACGAGTCCAAATAAGGCTTGAACACTCGGTTCATCAAATCCATAAAAGCTGCTGGGGCATTTGTCAACCCAAACAACATGACCCAAAACTCGTAATGCCCGTACCGAGTGCAGAAAGCTGTCTTAGGGACATTAGATGCCATAATCCTCAACTGATGGTAGCCAGATCTCAAGTCTATCTTTGAAAATACCTTGGCACCCTGAATCTGATCGAACAAATCATCAATCCTCGGCAGTGGATACTTATTCTTGATTTTAACCTTGTTCAATTGCCGTTAATCAATGCACATCCTCATCGAACCATCCTTTTTATTCAAAAACAATACTAGAGCACCCCAAGGAGAAACGCTGGGCCTAATGAAACCCTTCCCAAGCAAATCGTCAATTGTTCCTTCAACTCTTTCAACTCTAGCGGGGCCATGCGATACGGCGGAATAGAAATAGGCTGGGTACCCGGAGCTAACTCAATACAAAAGTCAATATCCATGTCGGGTGGCATACCCGGCAGGTCAGCAGGGAAAACCCCTTGAAACTCACGAACCACTGACACCGACTCCAGGGAAGGAACCTCGGTGCTAAAATAACGAACATAGGCCAGATAGGCCAAACTAACCTTCTCGACTATGCGCCGAGCCTTCATATAAGAAATGACTCTACCAGAAGAATGACTATGATTCCCCCTCCACTCCAAACGAGGCACCCTTGCCAAAGCCATGGTCACTGACTTGGCATGACAGTCTAGAATAGCATGATAGGGGGATAACAAATCCATCCCCAGTATAACATCAAAGTCGACCATACCTAAAAGCAACAAATCAACACGGGTCTCAAGACCCCCAATCACCACAACGCAAGAACGATGGACTCGATCGACCATGATAGAATCACCCACCGGTGGAGATATATAAACAGGAACACACAGTGGATCACTAGGCATGACCAGCTATGGTGCAAAATTAGAGGACACATACGAATACGTAGACCCTGGATCAAATAACACTGAAGCATCTCTGTCACAAACCCGAATAGTACCTGTAATGACTGCATCTGAAGACTCAGCCTCTGGCCTGGCTGGAAGAGCATAACATCAGGGTTGGGCCCCACCACCCTGAACCACATCTCCGGGATAGTCAGCTCCTGGCTAGCCCCCACCTCTGGCGGCCTAAGCTCCGCCTTTATGACCTCTACCTCCACCTCTAGCAACTCTACCCCCATCTCTAGTTGGTTGGGCAGGCTGTGGAACACCTGGTACGTGTACCATAGAACAGGAACCCTAATGCTGCTAACTACCTGGTGCCCGAGGGAAAAATCTGGAAAGGTGACCCACATCACTACAAGTGTAACAAGACCTCGGCTGCTGAGGGAACTGAGTCTGACCCCGTCGACCTGAATGACCCCCTCGGAAAATCTGATGCGGTTGTGTACTGATGGGTGCTGGTGCCGCACTGTAAGGTTGCTGATCAGAATAGTGCGTCTGATAACGTCGACCACCTGAAGTACCATGGGAAACCTGGAGATCTGACTGGAAAGGTCTGGGAGGATTACCTCTGCCTAAAGAATCCCTGCCCCAAGATGAGGCTCCACTGAAACGACCGAAATGACGGGGCCTCTTGCAGCACCCTAACCAGCACCATGTGACAAAATCATCTTAATCCTCCTGGCCATATTGGCTGCATCCTGGAACGACATATCGGTACCTGACTCTCTAGCAATCTGAAGTCTGATAGGCCGGGCCAATCCCTCAATAAATCTCCGAACCCTCTCACGATCAGTGGGAAGTACCATAAGAGCATGTCGGGCTAGAGTGATGAACCTGGTCTCGTATTGAGTGACTGACATGGATCCCTGCTGGAGACGCTCAAACTGCCACCGAAGATCCTCTCTCTTAGTAATGGGAAGGAACTTCCCCAAAAATATCTCTGAGAACTGAGTCTAAGTCAAAGGTGTAGATCCAGCTGGTCTGGCTAAGCAATAGTCTCTCCACCAACTCTTGGTTGCGCCAGATAACCGAAAGTAGGGAAGTCAACTCTATTGGACTCCACTATGCCCATGTTCCGAAGAACCTCATGGCAGCAGTCCAAATAATTTTGGGGGTCCTCTGATGCTGAACCAGTAAAAGTAGAAGTGAATAACTTAGTGAACCTGTCCAGTCTCCACAAAGCATCTTCTGACATAACTGCTCCCTCTGCTATCGGTGATGCAATACCCGGCTGAGCAACTCCGGCTGGCTGAGGTGCCGGAGTCTGAAACTGTGGAGCTAGCTTCTCTGGCATGCGGGCGGCAGGAGTCTGGGCACCTCCCCTAGCCTGAGAGACGACTAGTTGTAGGAAGAAGACCCGTCTGTGCTACACTCTCCATGAGTCCGACTAGACGGACAAAGGAGTCCTGAAGCAGTTAGGTAGCTATGAACCCCTCTGGTACCTGAGCTTGTCCAACTGGGACCGCCGGAACTGGGACCTCCTCGTCAGACGCGACCTAAGGGTCCTCCACTGGGGCTACTGCTCTAGGCTGAACCCGGCCCCGGCCTCGGCCTCTAGCACGACCTCGTCCTCGACCTCGACCTCGACCTAAGTAGGAATTGTAGCAGGAGAGTCAGGCTGCAGGGAAGAACCAAGGGAAGCACGCGTCCTTGCCATCTACGAGATAATAGAATAGAAACTCAATCAGTACTCACAATTCATAGCGCACGACAGAGAATAAAAGAAATATGGAGTCATCCTAACTTCGCAGCCTCTAGGGGATAAATATAGACGTCTCTGTACCGATTCCTCAGAATCTACCAAGTTGTCTGTGTGTTCTGAGACCTAAGTAATCTAGTGCTATGATACCAACTTGTCACGCCCCGAAATCTCACCATCGGGCCGTGATGGCGTCTAATGTTGAACCCGCTAGAGAAGCCAACGTGTATAGATAAACTAGAATATTAACATCAATTTAATAGGATAAACTAAACAGTTCATAATTTAACAGCGGAAATAAATATAGTTTCAAGCTAAATAAGGACAACATAATACAAGAACGCGTATATTTTCCCAAAACCTGGTGTCACAAACTCACGAACTGTCTGTAAGAGTGCTAAATAAAAGTCTGAAAAGAGAATACATAGTTGTCTCTGCAACTAGAGGGAAAACAAGACAGAAGTGAAGACAAAGGGATGGAAGAGATGTCAAGGCCCACGAACACCAGCGGGTATACCTTGTAGCCTCTAGGATAAGCTGGAAGACACTCCCACTAATGATGTCCTCTGGGTCCGGCTGCGTAATCTGCACAACATAAAGAAGTGAAGGTGTAGCATCAGTACAACCAACCCCATGTACTGAGTAAGTGCCGAGCCTAACCTCGGCGAAGTAGTGACGAGGCTAAGACACGACAACAAAATATACCTGTGCAGTTAGAATATATATATATATATATATATATATATATATACACACACACACAACGGAAAAGAAATACAAGAAGTAATCCATCAATAAGGGAAGGGGAACATGTTGTGGGGAGATAACAGTTTCATATAGGAAATCTTATACAAATAAAGGAACAACAAGGTCAGAATATCAATAAGGACCAGAAACCAAAAGCTTGCACAGCATCACCCTTTGTGCTTTTACTCTCCTCCTCACTATGCAATGTATAATGTAATCAATGTAAATCATGGCATGTCATCACCCTTCGTGATTTTACTCTCTTTCCTCACAGTACAATCAATGAATATCGGTACGGAATGGTACATCGTACGGCACGGCATCACCATTCATTTACACTCTTTCCTCACAATATAAAACAATACACGGCATCACCCTTCGTGCTTTCACACTCTTCCTCACCTAAATAGCAATCAAAAACAAAGGGCAAGGGAGTAAACAGAATAAAAATAGAAATCCCGGCGAGGTAACAATAACAGTAATCTCAACATCCCAGCAAGGGAAACAACATCAAACAATGCATGGCATCAACCTTCGTGCTTTACTCTCATTCTCACCAAGACAAGTGCACTGCATCACCCTTCGTGCTTTAACACTCTTCCTCACCCAAACAACAATCACAAACAACGGGCAAGGGAGTAAACATAATAGAAATAAGAATCCCGGCAAGGGAACATCAATTAAAGAATTAAATCCCGGCAAGGATACATCAATTAAACAATTAAATCCCGGCAAGGGAACATCAATTAAACAATTAAATCCCGGAAAGGGAACAACACAATGATGACCCGGCAAGGGTATACTTCAATAACCCTTTCTCTTTCTTTCACTTTCATTTCCGTGCTTTATTCTATCACTTGAGCCAATGCTCCAAAGGATGTAATTACCTCATAAGCCTTCATCATTTGTTTTACAATTTGAGCCAATGCTCCAAAATATGTAATATCTCATACTTCTTCATTATCCGTTTCACAATTTGAGCAGATGCTCCAAAGATGTTATTATCTCATATTTCATCATTATTCGTTCCACAATTTGATCCAATGCTCCAAAGATGTAATATCTCATATTTCTTCACCATTCATGTTACTATTTGAGCCAATGTTCCTCGAAATTTAAATATCACAATTCCCTTCACATGCTCCTTATAACATATAGAAATCATCAATTAAGCATGGAAGTTACAACAAATTCGGAATATTCACAACAATAAGACTCACGGTCATGCTAGACACCAACGTATAGATACTTGTCACCATGCATATACATCGTACTCTACAATTACCAAGTAGCAAACAAGACTCAACTCCTATTCCCTCAAGTTAAGGTTAGCCAAACACTTACCTCGAGTACAATATATAACAATCAACCCTCTAACACCGCCTTTCCTTTAGAATTCAACTCCGGAATGGTATTATCTAGGCATAATCAACTCAAGTATATCAATAAGGATTCAATAATTCAATCACATAGCCTAATTACCCATTTCCATGCATTCTTCCAAAATAATGAAATTCGACCCCGGGCCCGCTTGGTCCAAACACGAGGCTCGAGCCAAAACCACGTCACCCATTCACCCACGAGCCCGGATATATAATTTTTTTTCAAATTCGACCCCAAAACGAGGTCTAAATGATGAAAATTCAAAAGGGCCTAACTCTACCCAAATTCCCAATTTTCTACTCTAATTGCATGTTTTAGACTTTGGAATTCATTAGATATAGATGAAAAATGAAGGAAACGAGTTAAAATTTACTAACCCAAGAAGTTTTGGTGAAGGATGGCTTCAATGGATGCCTAAGGACCTTGGAGAAGATGAATTTCGTGAAAACTTATGAAGAATCCCGAAGCTATTGTTCGGGAAATATTTATATACCACTGGGAAAAATTGCCCTTCGTGTTCACGAAAGAGAGGTCGCGTTCGCGAAGGTTAGACTTGATAGACCGTCGCGTTCGTACAAGGGAAAACGCGAACGTGAAGAGTAAAAAGGCTGGGGTCCAGAAATTGGCCTACGCGAACGTGTGGGACATCACGCGAATGCGATGAAGAAGACATGCAAAGCTACGCGAACGCGGTCAAATGTATGCGAAGACGAAGCGGAAAAGAGGGTTAAGTGCTCAGGGTAAAATAACCCTAAGCTATCACGATGGAATGGATGCGAACGCGATGAAGAAAAAGCATAAAGCTCCACGAACGCGGAAGAGGCGTCGCGAACGCGAAGAACAAATGGACCTGCAACTATTGAAGCCAAAAACGAGCAATCTTCCTAAGTTCAAAAAATCACTCCGAGACACCTCGGAAACACTCCCGAGGCCTCGGGGCTCCTAACAAATCACATGCACTAACTCAACAACATCTTACGAACTTAACCGTGTGATCAAATCTCCAATATAACATCAAAAACAACGAATCAAACCTCAAAATCACTTGTTTTTCTTCAAACTTCATAAACTTTCAAATTTATAGTTTTAAGTCCGAAACACGTCAAACGACGTCCAATTTCAACCAAACTTCACAGAAATATCTTAAACCACATATAAGACATTTACCGTATGCCGGAACCAAAATACGGGCCGGATACCAACACATTCTAACCAATTTCCATTTCACTTTTCTTTATAAATTTCAAGAAAACAATTTCACTCAAAAATCCAATTCTCAGGCTTGGGACCTCGGAATTCGATTTCGGGCATACGCCTAAGTCCCGTATTTTCCTACGGACCCTCCGGAACTGTCAAATCACGAGTTCGGATCTGTTTAAAATGTTGACTGGAGTCAAATTTACTCATTTCAATATCAATTCATCATCCTCCTCAGAAAATTCTAAAGAGTTTCATCCCTCCTTATTTGAAAATATGATTCTTCTTCAAATTGTTCCATTATTTTATTGAAAAACCAATGCAACATTTCACCAGCAGAAAGCAGAAAACAAAGCAAATACATAATAGGGGAGACAGAGTCCGGGAACAGAACCGAGGCAGTGGACACCAATGACAGAGAACTAAAGAAAATCATAACATGGTTTACGAGGTCGGAGAATTTCCTGTAAGGACGATGATAATAAAACCTCTTCTTAACACCATATATTAACTAGTAAAGGAGAAAAGAATTGAATGATACTCGCATGATTTTTGGGGATTTGAAAAAAATCAATTTTGTCTTTGCCTTGATATTTCAGCTGTAGAAAGTTGAGGAATATTGTGAAGAAGAATCCTAGAATTGTGAGGGAACAAGTTGGGGTACTCTAAAGTATTCTAATAAAAACAAGTTGGGATCATAATACTTTATATTTAAATATAAAGTATTCTATTAATCAGTAAAATAAAAAACAAAAACCAAATAAAAAAGAAATATAGATATTTTCAACAAGAACTATACCTTCTCAAAATAACCAAACATGTAACCGGTAGATGATACTATTTAATATGCCATTTCTATCGTGCAACCTTTTTTTCATTATAAAATTGGGAAAACTACGCTCTGAAACCATGCAAGATACGTTTAACTTAATATTACTTCATCAACTGAAATCTCAAAAACAACATGAACATTAATCGTGGTACAGAGTACGCAAATCAAGAATTACTCTGCTTATTTTCTATAAAATTACATAGGAAGACTAATCCTCTTTTCGGTTGGATAATAAACCATGTTCAGCATCCTCCTCAGAAAATTATGAAGAGTTTCATCCCTCCTTATCTGAAAATATGATTCTTCTTCAAATTGTTGCATTATTTTCTTGAAAAAAGAATGCAACAATTCACCATCAGGAAGCAATATGGGAAACAGAGTACGAGAACAGAAGAGAGGTGGTGGACGCCAACGACAAAGAGCTAAAGAAAATCATAACATGGTTTACGAGGTCGGAGAATTTTCTGTAAGGACGATGACAAGAAAACCTCTGCTTAACCACATATATTAAGCAGTAAAGGAGCAAAGAAGTGAATGATACTCGCATGGTTTTTGGATGGGTTTGAAAATGATCAATTTTGTCTTTGCCTTGATATTACAGCTGTAGAAAGTTGAGGAGAATTGTGAAGATTAATCCTAGAATTGTGAGGGAACAAGTTAGGATACTCTAAAGTATTCTACTAAATAACAAGTTGGGATCATAATACTTTATATTTTAATTTAATGTATTCTATTCATCAGCAAAATAAAAAAGAAAAACAAAGAAAAAAGAAATATAGATAGTTTCAACAAGAACTATACCTTCTCAAAATAACCAAACATGTAACCGGTAGATGATATGTAACGACATGGCCGGTCGTTTTCTGAGATTTACCCTGTTTCCCCCATATCTGCATTTTTTATATATTGCTATCTTCTTTTTTTGATGTGTTGGGTCAGTTGGTTAGGGTCCGGAATGGTTATGGTAGGTGTTTTAGGCATTTAGCCTTTTAAAGTAGCCTAATAGTTGAGAAAGTCAACTGAGAGTTGACTTATTGGTAAACGACTTCGGAATGTTTATTTTATGGCTTGGATAGCTTCGTTAGGTGATTTGGGACTTAGGAGTGTGTTTAGAATATTTTTATGATGTCCGATGTAGAATTAGGCTTCAATTGGCGAAAGTTAGTTTTTGGTGATTTCCGGTCGGCAGTGGAAAATAGGCTATCAGCATCCGAATGGAATTTCAGAAGTTGGAGGATGTTCGTATAGTCATTTTGGATATGTCTACCAAATTTCAGGTCAATCGGAGGTGTTTTGGGAAGTTTCAAGTTCATAGGCTTGAATTCGATATAAATTTGGTGTTTTGATGTTAGTTTTGGTGTTTTGAGAGTGCAACTAAGTTTGAATAATCATTTATGATATGTTGGTAAATTTGGTTAAGGTCCCGAGGGGCTCGGGGTGGTTTCGGGTGGTTAACGGGAAGTTTGGAGTGACTTTGGTAAATCTGCAGGTTGTTGTTGCTGGTGTTTTCACACTTGCGGAAAGGGAGCCGCAGCTGCGGTTCCGTACGAGCGGACTGGGCTCTGCAGGTGCGAGGAATTTGTCGCCCCTGCCATGTTGCAGGTGCAGAGAAGTGGCCGCAGGCGCGGGATTGGCCCATTAAGCGATACTCCGCAGGTGCACACCTGGGACCGCAGGTGCGTCTAATGGTCTGCAGGAGCGGAAATGACTGGCAGAAACAGTATAAAAAGGCCCTCTGCGAACATTTCTTATTTTTCACCATTTTGCATGCGGGAGGAGTCCTTTGAAGGCGATTTGGAGAGGGAAACTCAAGATTCTTCATCAAAGGTAAGTTCTTTGGTCACTGACGTTGTTCCTATGCTATTTTGTTTGGATTAGGCTTGAAAATTTAAGGATTTGAGTAGGAAAAGGTTAGGAAGAAGGGGGTAGAGAATTGGAAATTCCTTTGAGGTTTTAGGTAGTCAATGGTGATCCGATTTTGATGATTTTAGTATGAGTAGAATCGTGGGAGGACGAGGTTTCTAGTGATGTAAAAATTATCAAATTCCGAGACGTGGGCCCGGGGCTCCGGTTTGGCCAAATTTTGATATTCTTGTTTAATTTGATAATTTTCAATTGAGTTATGTTCCTTTGATATATATTAATGATGTTAAACTGGTTTGGTCTAGATTCGGAGAAATCGAGAGCCAATTTGAGGGGCAAGAGCACTGCGGACTAGTGTCGCGACCCGGTAGAGGTAAGTAATGGTTATAAATCTTGTCTTGAGGGTATGGAACGCCGGACTGCATATTTTCTCACTGATTTTGGAATGGCGCACACGTCGGATGACGAGTATGTGGCGCGTACTGATGTTTGGATTGGACTAGGGCCTCTCCGCGGCAACTAATGAGTTACATATTTACTCAAAACCTTATGTTAAATTATATTCTAAAGATTTTTGAATCATTTGGTCTATAAGCCGTGTTAGGGGCCTCGTGCCGATCTGTTTAGACCCCTTGAGGGCTTTTTACTGTTATTTTCCTCACTATTTTTTCACGATTTTACTCAGCATCATTGTGCATATGTTTTTAATTGAAACTCAGCCTGATTTACACCACATGAGCTTTAAAATGATGTTTTTGGGTCGAGTACCCTGTTTTACTAATTCGCCCGGGGGGCCTTTCGAGTGGTTATTCCGAGTGTGGACAAGGGCCAAGAGTGATGGTGAGGTGCTGAGTGATATTAGTGCTTGGGCTGAAGGAGCCCTTCCGGAGTCGATACACACCCCTAGTGAGCGCACCGAGTGCCGAGTGACGATTGACGAGTGATTGGGAGGCATTAGTAATTGTGAGGTGCTGAGTGATTATGAGGCATTCCGGAGGGGCTGATTATGAAACATGTTTTTGTCCGAGGAGATACTTATCATTTTACTACATCCATTTTCATACCAAATCCTTTGTTTTAAGGTTGTTAAAAATGCGCATTCTTGATATTTCAGGTGTAGAAAGTTTAGGAGAATTCTGAAGAAGAATCCTAGAATTGTGAGGGAACAAGTTGGGGTACTCTAAAGTATCCTAATAAAAAACAAGTTGGGATCATAATACTTTATATTGTAATATAAAGTATTCTATTCATCGGCAAAATAAAAAACAAAAACAAAGAAAAAAGAAATATAGATATTTTCAACAAGAACTACACCTTCTATAAATAACGAAACATGTAACATGTAGATGATACTATTTAATATGCCATCTCTATTGTCACGAACCCAAATCCTAAAGCGGTCATGATGGCGCGTATCGGTGAACTAGGCTAGCCAATAACCACATATTCACAATTTCTTTTAAAATCACAGTCAAAATCCAAGCATTTCATAAACATACATAGTTGCCAAATAAGTAGGCCAATAAACAGTGCCACTAACCCTCAAAACCCGGAGCCAACAAGTCATGAACATCTAGAAGAATAAGCCAAAATATACTATCATAATACAAAACCTCCGAATGAAAGATAGATACGACAAGAAGGGAAAAACAGAGATGCTGCGGACGCTGAACAACTACCTCTATATCCCGCAACTCTGGCTCCGCGCGGAGTAACTTGCTAAAGCTCAATGTCTGCACCTGAATCTGGACGCAGAGGTGCAGGGAGTAATGAGAGTACGCCAACTCAGTAGTAATAAAAATAAATCAAGTCTAAGCAGCAAGGAATCACATAAAATCAATGCCAGCAAATCATAATATACACAGCCTTACTTTCCAATAGTATAACATAGATATATGAAATCGTCATGCCTTAAAACCAACCTTCAGAAAAACACTTTGAAAATGTGTATTTTTCAACAACTTCAACCGAAAGGTTTAGTATAAAAAATGAAATGAATCATATAATGGACCCTCGGGCAAAAACATATTTCACAAGCTTAGAGTGAAAGTAGTAAAATCATAAGTAGCTCCTCAGGAAAAACATGTATCATGATCAACCCCTCTGGCATGCCTCAACAGTCACTCATAATAAGTCCCTTAGCACCTCACAATCACCCATGCCTCCCAATCATTCATCACTCGGCACTCGGCACTCTGTGCGCTCACTAGGGGTGTGTACACTCCGGAAGGGCTCCTTCAGCCCAATCGCTAATATCACTCAACACCTCACCATCACTCTTGGCCCTCGGCCACACTCAGCAGAACCACTCGAAAGGCCCCTCGGGCGAAATAGTAAAACAGGGTACTCGACCCAAAACATCAGTTTAAATCTAAAAGTGGTGTAAATCATGCTGAGTTTCGAAAATAGTAAGCACAATGCGGCTAAGTGAAATCATTAATACATAGTGAGGTAAAACAACAGTAAAAATCCCCCAAGAGGTCTAAACAGATCGACACGAGGCCCCAAACACAGCTTATAGCCCAAATATTTCAAAATTCTTTAGAACATAATTTAACATAAGGTTTTGAGTAAATATGCAACTCATTAGTCGACGCGGAGAGGACCTAGTCCAATCCAAAAATCAGTACGCGCCACTTACTCGTCATCTGACATGTGTGCCTTTCTAAAATCAGTGGAAAATATGTAATACGAGGTTCTATACCCTCAAGACGAGATTTATTACCATTACTTACCTTTACCAGGCCACAGCACTAGCCCGTAATGCCCTTGCCTCTCAAAGTGGCTCCCAATTTCTCCGAATCTGGCCAAAACCAGTTTAACATCATCAATATATAACCAAGGAACATAACCCAATCAAAAACTATCGAATTACAAAAAATTCTCGAAATTCGGCCAAACCCGAGCCCCGGGCCCACGTATCGAAACTCGAAATTTTTTAAACCACGATTCCACTCATACAAAAATCATCACAATCGGATCACTATTGCCTACCCAAAACCTAAAAAGAATTTCAAATTATCCACACCCTTTTTCCCAACCTTTTCCTACTCAAATTCTTAAATTCCCAAGCCTAATACGAACATAATAGCATAGGAACGATGTTAGTAACCAATGAACATACCTTTACTGAAGAATCTTGAGTTTCCCTCTCCAGATCGCCTTCAAAGGACTCCTCCCGCATGCAAAATGGTGAAAAATAAGAGAATTTTTTGCAGAGGCCTTTATATACTGTTTCTGCCAGTCATTTCCGCTCCTGCGGACTATTTGCCGCATGTGCGGTCCCAGGTGCGCACCTGCGGAATCTCACATAACGGACCAATCACGCGTCTGCGGCCACTTTTCCGCACCTGCGGCTTCGCAGGTGCGGCAAAAACTATGCACCTGCAGAAATTCCCCTGCCTAGCCTTTTCCTAGCCTGCGACATCGCACATGCGGCTTCTCGACCGCAGGTGCGGTCAACATAAGAAATTTCACACCAACATCTATTGCTGAAAATTTCTAAGCTTCAAAAACCAGCCAACCATCCGAAATCAATCCTGAGCCCCTCGGGGGCCCCAACCAAACATACCAACACACCCCATAGCATTATTCCAACTTAGTCGAGCCTTCGAGACACCAAAAACAACACTAAAACACCAAAATACATCATATTCAAGCCTATGAACTTTGAAACTTCCAAATTTTGCCAACTACGCTGAAACCAACCAAAACACCTCCAATTGACCTGAAATTTTGCAGACACATCCAAAATGACATTTCGAACCTTCTCCAACTTCCGAAATTCCATTCCGACCTCGATATCCTATTTTCCACTGCTGTCCAAAAATCATCGAAAACTATCTTTCGCCAATTCAAGCCTAATTGTCACGACCCCAAATCCTAACCGGCCATGATGGCGCCTATCGTTAAACTAGGCTAGCCGACTACCGCATGTTTGCAATTTCTTTTGAAAATCCCGTTCAAGTTTCAAGCATTTCGTAAAAATATATGAAAATTTCTTAATAAAATAGGCCAATGTGATACAATACTGCCATCCCCAAAACTCGGAGCCAACATGTCATGATCATCTACAGAAATAATCCAAAATAAACTATTATAATACAAAACCTTCGAATAAGGGCTAAATACAGAGATGCTGTGAACGCTGAACAACTACCTCTATATCCCACAAATTTGGCACCGCTACGGAATAAGGTCTAATGCTCGATATCTTCTCCTGAATCTGCACACAGAGGTGCAGGGAGTAATGTGAGTACGCCAACTCAGTAGTGATGAAAATAGATCAGGTCTGAGCAGCATGAAACACATAAAATCAATGTCAACAAATCACAAGAGGCACAACCATTATTTCCAACAGTATAACATAGAAATGTGAAATCATCATGCCTTAAATCTCAAAGACAGGGTACTCGACCAAAAAAATCAGTTTAAATTTCAAAGTAGTGTAAATCATGCTGAGTTTCGAAAAACAATATGCACAATGATGGTGAGTGAAATCATCAACAAATAGTGAGGAAAACAGCAGTAAGAAGCCCTGAAAGGGTCTAAACAGATCGGCACGAGGCCCCAAACATGGCTTATATCCCAAATATTTGACAAATCTTTAGAACATAATTTAACATAAGGTTTTGAGTAAATATGCAACCCATTAGTTACCGAGGAGAGGACTTAGTCCAATCCAAATATCAGTACGCGCCACATACTCGCCATCCGACATGTGCGCCTTTCTAATCAATGAGAAATGTGTAGTCCGGGGTTCTATACCCTCAGGACAAGATTTATAACCATTACTTACCTCTACCGGGCCACGACACTAGTCCGCTATGATCATGCCCCTCAAATTGGCTCCCGATTTCTCTGAATCTAGCCAAAACCAGTTCAACATCATTAATATATACTCAAGGGACACAACCCAATCGAAAGTTATCAATTTATACAAAAATCTCGAATTCGGCCAAACCCGAGCCCCGGGCCCATATCTCAAAATTTGATAATATTTACATCACAAGAATCCTTATCCGCCCACGAGACCGTACATACCAAGAACACTAAAATCGGACCACAATTTCCCACTCAAATCGTCAAAAGAAAATTCGCATTCCCATGCACCCTTCTTCCCCAATTTTGGGTTTAGTTCCTCAAATTGCATCGTGAAAATCAAGATAAATTCATGAAATTGAACCAAAGATGGTACCACAAGAACCCTACTGAAAAGCTCGTCCAAAATGTCCTCCTCCCGAGCTCTCAAGTGGAAAAAACAAGTTATGGTCAAGAACCCCCGAAATAGAACTTAAATCTGACTGCCCATGCCTTTTCTTCATTGTGATCACGTAAGCTCCCACCTGATCGCGAAGAACCAATATGCTACCCAATCAAATTATCCTACGTGATCGCGGACATCCACACACGATCGTGATTCAGCAGGATATAAACCCACGCAGTCGCAAACCACTCTACGCGATCGCGAAAAACAATGGCTCAACCCACTTACGCGCCCTTTTAACTCTATGCGAACGCAAACAACACCACGCGATTGCACTGACCAGCCACCTCATACTCACGCGATCGCGACCTCCTCCATGCGATCGCGTATAATAAAAATCCTGCCTCACTATTTTACCCTACGCGATCGCAAATATCCTCACGCGATCGCGTAGAAGTAAACCAGAACCTCACACCGGCAGAAATCTGCCAAGATTTCAAGCCAAAAGTTGGTCCGATAACCTCCCGAAACACACCCGAGGCTCTCAGGACCTCAACCAATCATACCAACATATCCATTAACATCATTCAAACTTAGTCGACCTTCGAAACACCAAAAACATCGCAACAACACAAAAATCGCATCAAATTCAAGCCTATGAACTTCGAAACTTCCAAATTTTGCCAACTACGCAGAAACCAACCGAAACACCTCCGATTAACCTGAAATTTTGCAGACATATCCAAAATGACATTACGAACTTGTTCCAACTTTCAAAATTCCATTCCTACATCGATAGCCTATCTTCCACTGCCGACCGAAAATCACCAAAAACTATCTTTTCGCCAATTCAAGCCTAATTCTACATCGGACATCACAAAAATATTCTGAACACACTCCTAAGTTCCGAATCACCTAACGAAGCTATCTGAGCCATAAAATCTGCATTCCGAGGTCGTTCACCAATAAGTCAACTATCAGTTGACTCCTCAACTATTAGGCTACCTTGAGAGACTAATTGCCTCAATGCTCGCCAAGACCACTTTGAACCTGAACCAACCGACCCAACACACATAAATGAAGCTGAACCACATAAAATAAAGCAGAAACAGGGGAAATGGGGCTAACTTCTCGGAACGACCAGCCGGGTCATTACATCCTCCCCTACTTAAACACACGTTCGTCCTTGAACGTGCCAAAAGTTGTTCTCCAACACTATCAAACTGTTATGCATCTTACCATGCACATAACCGGGGGTGATCCCACGTTATCCTATCCCATATAGGTCCAGTAGCACAATATCGCTAAAATTTCGAAATGCAAATCCTGGCCCATAAACCTTAGAACCAAATTCCCACTTCTGAAATGATATGTAAGATCAAAATTTCCATAACTATAAACTGATCAAGTCGGAACATGCTGAATCAAGCCACATACGTACCCAGATGAAATCACATAATACACCGCATGACTCAAACACTCAAAGCAGTAACTCTTTAACCACAATAACTTTTCAGAACAACCCAATACCGGTACACCACCTCTTATCAAGAAATGCCTCGCTCTAACACTTTCATACACCGCCGATGAGGAAAGAAGCACATAGAACTAACAACCATTCATTCGATCAACTAGACATGAAACTCCCCCGTGCCAAACAGGAATTATAGCAGATTTCTAAGCCGACTCCCGATATATATATCCTTCCAACTGTGTTGTAGAAAATTCCGAAAATATTCGTTCTAGGTCCAATGACCTCCTCTCATCCATCACAACCACCCTGATAACATGACACTAACCATTCGACACATCGATACAATTCGAAACCAAAACCTTTGCAACTTGTGCAGTTATCAGCAACTTCCCAATGCAATCAAATTATATAAAAGATCCTCACGAGAGGACTATCCTGCCATTAACAATTACCATCACCATATCATACCAACAGCCTGGCACACACCGTAAAAATCAAAAGCACATGAATCCGATACCAAAGGTTATACCCCTACATAACACCCCTATACTGTGTGATCTCACCCAACCACTGGTCCACTTGAATTATTTCAAGACACCTTGCCCAAAATCAATAACCATTCGAAATTTGACATCAAGTACTCAAAGTGCATTGCCATAATCACATGGGAAAACCGGACGATACGCTGCCACCCGAAACAGAAGGTATATAACCAACACGCCTCAATCCTGCAACACCCAATTACTTACCTTACTCAAATCTAGCTATAAATCCAAATTAGAACCGCACCATATGCTCATATAACCAATAATCACCACTCCTCGCAACACCGAATGGGAACCCATAGATCACTCCAGAACATGAACAGATCAATCACAATTGAATGGTAGTTTTCTCAATAATAGGAACTCTGAGCCAACAATTCCTACCCGGTGCAGAACAAGCACCCATATTAGCCTATCAGTGACCCTAAATTAACTTTGATCACCCACAACAGATAGACAACTTACCGAAGAGTTCATAATGAAAGAATCATGGTTCATACTAACATCCAACTAGCTCAGCTCGCATCTTCACAGTTCACTTCCATAAAATATCACGTTTATGAGAACTCTCAGTCTCGCAATCCATGAAACATACGAATTACCATATCTGATCATAACTCCACTGCTCGAATACATAACACATCCCAAATACTCATTCATTCCATGGGGAATACCCCTATAATTCTTCCATTCACTAAGCAACCTTGAATATCAACAGTCGATCCAACAATAGGGCGCCGCGATACCAATGAAGTACCCTTAACTCAAACACATTGCTCTTTCTGAAATATATACCCTTATTGGATCGCACCAATTGGTGATATCATCTACCTAGTCATCTAAAATTACCATGGTGCCGAAGAATTTATGACCTTCCTTCTAGAACCAAACCGTGACTTCACATATGAAAATATCAACTCCACCCAACATACCGCACACGCCATGCCGACCTAAGAAAAACACGAGAACTCCATGGTCCTTTCTGAGCCACAAGCAACTACGTACCCAACTAGACAAGAACTTCCATTGGATCCCCTTTAGAAACAAATTCCCTCCACGCCATAAGAAAATAAGAACCCTTAACCGCAGTAGAAACCACTAGGAACTATCCGAAATCCCATTTGCACCACACCAAACCATCCGGACTGAACTCTTCTATCTCAACCAAACTGCAGACCAAAAAAAATCAAAGAGCATTGCTAAGAAACACCCAAAAAAAAACATGTCACCTAACGAACATGCAAAGAACTAATCATATCTCTTACCATGTCGATCCGACCTACTACCAAGTTGCCCTATTTACCCAAGTTTCTTCTGTCTTACCTTCAAATTGATACTTTTTCTTGCCGTAATGCCACAAATTCGCAACCCAGACTCACCACACGTGACCTAAGCATAAAGCCATACCGTCTAAGGCTCATAAGCAACTGAATACTCCCTCAATTATTCCCAAGTGTACCACATTAGAAAAAGATACCCTGAAGAGACTTCCTGTGAAACTAAAGACATTGCCTTCACCTTCCGTATACCGATATGTAGAATCCGTGATGATGTAGAATGCCACAAGTCTTGGCAGAATTGACCTGACCCATTTGCACACTAACATACTAGGAAAGTAATCCACCCACTTGAAACCAGAAGCAAATTCATACACTGCACACATTACACCTTTTACAATTTCCACTAAATTATTCAATAGAACCCAATTACCTAACAAAGTATATTACAACCTACATCGAAGAAATTTTCCTTACTCGTGACATTACAGACCCCATGCCTGCAGGTTATAACTGATTTGCCAATATACCTCGAACTGAAACCAGTACCACACATAATCATGTAATCAACTTATCAGTAATGAACTCTCCCACTTGGCTCAAAGCCAAGGATCGAGACAATCAAGACTATGCCCACACATTAACACTGCCACCATGCTGTGGTGGGATTCAACTAAATCCTCCATAAACTTACATGAACCAAACCCTCTAACACTCAATTCAATTGCCAATCTCGCATCCACAATCGCAATAGCCACACCAACTTCCACAAGCGATCTGAACTCCAATTACAACATATATCTTTTACCGGTAGAAGAGAACTTATTACTGAACTACATAGGGACCACACGCCCTGGGACAACCCGCATGAGATACCCCTGCTCGCTTAAACTCAATTGCTATCTCTCCATACCCTTCTGAAGACCAGAACTAACACGCAATCACTACACCTTCTTGTATCTAAACACAACAACGTCTACCCTCGAGGCATCACAATACGTGGTAAAACCTGAAGCTGATGACAGAACTAACACTGGACCTTTGGTCACAGAAACTCGAGCTTCTGGAATCTCTACCCACACATTACTGACAACATGACTACACTCACTAGACACCACGTGTCCTAAGAATGTTGTTGAACCGAGAAAAAACTCACTCTCTGAGAATTCGCATAGAGCCCTTTCTCCCTGAATCCTTATAATGCCATCCTCATATACTGAGTGTGCTACTCCTGGCTGTGGGAATATGCTAGGACGCCATCAATGAATACAATAACAAGGAGTGCTAACATGGCCGGAACACACCATCAAATAATTACATGAACACTACTGGGGCAAATTATCAACTCAAGGACATCACCAGGAACACATAACCCAACAGAGAAATCCGTTTCACTCCACAACTACACAACATGAGAGGTCTTCCAAAATACTCACAACTCAAGGTCATATACCAAATCGTGACACAAATCAAACACTCAATAAATCTTACCACATTTCCAGCCAACCCTTTCGACACATTTCACACTCTGAACACATCTAATAATTAATTCACACCCACCATATAGGCATCTAGTCATCAATTCTCAGCAATAAGAACACAAACGGACATACAAGTCCCCAAGTTACACATGTTCACACAATGAAAATCTCGGCAATCAAGACACAGAATAAATCCGACCTCAAGTCCTCTAGACTGGCCCATTACTAACATGCCAAAATCACATCTCATCCATGGAAGCCACAAGTCGTCGATGCACAATTGATACCAGGCGCTCTCGTGCACGCTCGAATACATGGAAGGAAATCAAGAGTTACGCTCTTGGCTAAATACAATGGAATCGCACGACAAGAATTTTTAAAAATGTGAGATTTTCCTAAGGATTCCACAGCCTCTCGAAGCTAAGTACAGACGTCTCTGTACCGATCCGCAAGACCCTACTAAACCTGTCAGTGAGTCCTATGTAACCTGGCTCTGATACCAAACTGTCACGACCCAAAATACAGGCCAGTCGTGATGGCGCCTATCATAGAACTAGGCCAGCCAAAACATCACTCAAATGATAATAAACCTCCCTTTTTACATTTACTGTACTGATTACCCATAAAAGTTCTTTTAAACATTTATAAAAACAGTCAAACTATACTGAATAATATATACAACCCCCGAGAAGCCGGAGTCACTGGTCACGAGCATCTACATAAATATACAACTCAACGAAAATAAATTCCATAATACTAAATAAGAGAGGGAGCAGGACTGCGGACACGTGCAACCACCTCGCAAACCTCCGAGAATCTCTGGAACAGATAGACAGCTCACCCTACCCTAACACCTGAATCTGCACACAAGGTGCAGGGAGTAATGTGAGTACGCCAACTTAGTAGTAATGAAACTAAATTAGGTCTGAGAAGCAAGAAACACATAAAATCAATGTCATCAAATCAGAAGAGGCACAACGTCCCTTTCCAACAGTATAACATAGATATGTGAAATCATCATGTCTTAAAATCTTCTTCAGAAAAATACTTTAAAGAATGTATATTTTTCAACAACTTCAACCGAAATATTTAGTATAAAAATGAAATGAATCATATAGAGACCACTCGGGCAAAACATATTTCATAAGCTCAGAGTGAAAGTATTAAATCAACAGTAGCCCCTCGGAAAAAACATATATCATAATCATCCCCTCGGGCAAAACATGTATCATAATTACCCCTCGGGCATGCCTCACAGTCACTCATAATCATTCACTCAGCACCTCACAGTCACTCAGCACCTCACAGTCACTCATGCCTCCTAATCACTCGTCACTCAACACTCGGCACTCAGCACTCGGCATTCGGTAGGTACCTGCGCTCACTAGGGGTGTGTACAGACTACGACTTCGGAGGGACTCCTTCAGCCCAAGCGGTAATATCAAGCCACCTCGTGGCGTATCATATCCTCAAAATAAGGCCCTCGGCCTCACTCAGCACCTCAGCATAACTCTGTCCCTTGGCCACACTCAGCAAAACCACTCGAAAGGCCCCTCGGGCGAATCAGTAAAAACAGGGTACTTGACCCAAAACATCAACTTAAATCGCAAAGTGGTGTAAATCATGCTGAGTTTCGAAAAACAGTATGTAAAATGATGCTGAGTGAAATCATCAACAAATAGTGAGGAAAACAGCAGTAAAAAGCCCTCAAAGGGTCATCCCTCCACAAAGCGACGGTAATAACTTGCCAAACCAAGGAAACTGCTAATGTCGGTAGCTGAGGACGGTCTGGGCAAAATCTGCACCGCCTCAATCTTCTTTGGATCCACCTGAATCCCCTCACTAGACACCACGTGCCCCAAGAAAGCTACCGAACCAAGGCAAAAGTCACGCTTGGAGAATTTCGCATAAAGTTTCTCCTCCCTCAACCTCTGCAACACAACTCTCAAATGCTGAGCGTGATCTTCCTGGCTACGAGAATAAACCAGGATGTCATCAATGAACATAATGACGAAGGAATCAAGATAAGGTTGAAACACGTTGTTCATCAATTGCAGGAACGCAGCTGGGGCATTAGTCAGCCCAAACTACATAACCAAGAACTCATAATGACCATATCTGGTCCTGAAAGCAGTCTTCGGAACATCAGAATCCCGAATCCTCAATTGATGATACCTAGATCTCAAATCAATCTTGGAAAACACTCTGCCTCCCTGAAGCTGGTCAAACAAATCATCAATGCGGGGCAAGGGATACCGGTTCTTCACCGTAACCCTATTCAACTGCCGATAGTCAATACACATACACATGGACCCATCCTTCTTCTTTACGAACAAAACCGGTGCACCCCAAGGTGACACTCTAGGCCGAATAAACCCCTTATCCAGGAGTTCCTGAAGCTACACCTTCAATTCCTTTAGCTCCGCTGGTGCCATACGATATGGTGGAATAGAAACAGGTTGAGTGCCTAGCACCAGGTCAATACCAAAATCAATATCCTTATCAGGTGGCATGTCCGACAGGTCTGCAGGAAACACATCCTGTCACGACCCTCAAATCCTAATCGGCCGTGATGGCGCCTATCGTGGAACTAGGCTAGCCGACTACCGCATGTTCGCAATTTCTTTTGAAAATCCCATTCAAGTTTCAAGCATTTCATAAAAATATACAGAAAATTTCTTAATATCTTAGACCAATTATATACAGTATTGCCATCCCCAAAACCCGGAGCTAACCTGTCATGAGCATCTAGTGAAAACAGAGATGCTGCGAACGCTGAACAGCTACCTCTATATCCCATGATCCGGATCCGCTGCGAAATACAGACTAATGCTTGATATCTGCACACAGAGATGCAGGGAGTAATGTGAGTATGCCAACTCAGTAGTAATGAAAATAAATGAAGTCTAAGTAGCAAGGAAATATGTGAGATAATATATAGTTCGGAGTTCCAGACCCTCAGGACAAGATTTATAACAATTACTTACCTCTACCGGGCCACGACACTAGTCCGTTATGCTCATGCCCTCATATCTGCTCTCGATTGCTCCAAATCTAGCCAAAACCAGTTCAACATCATTAATATATACTCAAGGAACATAACCCAATCGAAAGTTATCAATTTATACAAAACTCTCGAAATTCGGCCAAACCCTAGCCCTGGGCCCACATCTCGGAATTCGATAATTTTTACATCACAAGAATCCTTATCCTACCATGAGACTGTACATACCAAGAACACTAAAATCGGACTACAATTGCCGACTCAAATCCTCAAAAGAAAAATCACATTCCCATACACCCTTCTTCCCCAATTTTGGGTTTAATTCCTCAAGTTGCATGGTGAAAATCAAGACAAATTCATGACTCAAATCCTTGAGCCCAAGCGCTAATATCACTCAGCACCTCACCATCACTCTTGGCCCTCGGCCACACTCAGCAGAACCATTCGAAAGGCCCCTTGGGGAATCAGTAAAACAGGGTACTCGACCCAAAACATCAGTTTAAATCTCAAAGTGGTGTAAATCATGCTGAGTTTCGAAAAATATTATGCACAATAATGTTGATTGAAATTATCGAAAAGTAGTGAGGAAAACAGTAGTTAAAATCCCTCAAAGGGTCTAAACAGATCGGCACGAGGCCCCAAACGCGGCGTATAGCCCAAATATTTCAACAATCTTTAGAATATGATTTAACATAAGGTTTTGAGTAAATATGCAACTCATTACTTGCCGAGAAGAGGACATAGTCCAGTCCAAAAATCAGTACGCGCCACATACTCGTCATCCAGCATGTGTGACTTTCTAAAATCCGTGAGAAAATATGTAGTTCGGGATTCCATACCCTCCGAAATTCCATTCCGACTCCGATAGCCTATTGTACACTGCCTACAAGAAATCGCCAAGAACTAACTTTCGCCAATTCAATCCTAATTCTACGCCGGACATCACAAAAATATTCTGAACACACTCTTAAGTCCCAAATCACCTAACGAAGCTATCCGAGCCATAGAATCCGTATTTCGAGGTCGTTTACCAATAAGTCAACTCTCAGTTGACTTTATCAACTATTAGGCTACTTAAAAGGCTAAATGCCTAAACTCGGACCATAACCACTTCGGGCCCATACCAACACATCAAAAACAGGATAGTGATATATAATAAATGCAGGAATAGGGGAAATGGGGTAAATCTCACAGAACGACTGGCCGAGTCGTTACATCCTCCCCGTCATAACAAAAAATTCATCCTCGAACGGGTCTATAAACATACATGGAGTCTCAAATAAGTGAGGATATCTGTCTCTCATCTCACGCTCGGTCTCCCAGGTGGCATCCTCCACCAGCTGCCCTCTCCACTAAACCTTCACTGAAATTATATCTTTAGATGTTAGCTTCCTGACGTGTCGACCCAAAATAGCCACGGGCTCTACCTCATATGGCATATCACCCTCGAGCTAAACCGTGCTGAAGTCCAAAACATGGGAAGGGTCACCAACATACTTCCGGAGCATCAAAACATGGAATAATGGATGAATACTCGATATACTGGGAGGCATAGCAAGCCTATAAGCCACCACCCCAACCCTCTGAAGTACCTCAAATGGCCCAATGAACCTAGGATTCAGCTTCCCTCTCTTCCCGAATCTCATAACACCCTTCATGGGTGACACCTTCAGCAACACCGTATCCCCAACCATAAAAGACACATCTCGGACCTTCCGGTCCGCATAACTCTTCTTCCTAGACTGTGCTGTGCGAAATCGCTCCTGAATCAAATTTGCCTTACTCAAAGCATCCTGAACCAAGTTTATGCCCAATAGCCTAGCCTCGCCCGGCTCAAACCAACCAACTGAAGATCTACACATCCTACCATACAAAGCCTCATATGGAGCCATCTGAATACTTGACTGATAGATGTTATTATATGCAAACTCCGCTAGTGGCAGAAACTGATCCCATGAACCACCAAAGTGAATCACACAAGCACACAACATATCCTCCAAAATCTAAATGGTACGCTCCGACTGCCCATCGGTCTGAGGATGAAACGTTGTGCTCAACTCAACCTGAGTACCCATTTCTCTCTGCACGGCTCTCCAAAACTGAGATGTGAACTGAGTGCCTCTGTCGGAAATGATAGAAATTGGAACCCCATGCAATTGGACAATCTCCCTGATATAAATCACATCTAACCTCTCCGATGAATACGTAGTACCAACATGAATGAAGTGCGCGGACTTGGTCAGCCGATCCACAATAACCCATATAGCATCAAACCTCCTCGAAGTCCGTGGGAGTCCAACTACGAAGTCCATGGTGATCTGCGCTCACTTCCACTCCAGAATATCAAACCTCGGATGTGATCCACCAGGTCTCTGGTGCTCATACTTGACCTGCTGACAGTTGAGACACCGAGCCACAAACTCCACAACATCCTTCTTCATTCTCCTCCATCAATAATGCTGCCTCAAATCCTGATACATCTTCGTGGCAACCGGATAGGCGGAATACCGCGAACTGTGAGCCTCTACTAGAGCCAAATCTCGAAGCCCATCTTCATTGGGCACGCCAATCCGACCCTGCATCCTTATGACCCCATCGTCACCAATAACCACATCTCTGGCATCACCGCGACGGACCTTGTCCTGAAGAACAAGCAAATGTGGATCATCATATTGGCGTGCTCTAATCTGATCGTAAAGAGAAGACCTGGAGGCTACACAAGCCAACACCTGTGGGGGGTATGATAGATCCAATCTCACCAACTGACGATCTAAGGCCTGAACATCAAGGGCTAATGGTGACTCTTCTACTGGAAGGTAGTCTAAACTCCCCAAACTATCTGCTCTATGAGTCAAGGCATCGACGACTACATTGGCCTTCCCTGGATGATATAAGATAGTAAGGTCATCATACTTGAAGAGCTCCAACCATCTCCTCTGACGCAAATTCAAGTCCTTCTTCCTCAGCAGATACTGCAAACTACGATGATCAGTGAAAATCTCACACTGCACTCAATACAAATAATGCCGCCAATTCTTCACGGCATGAACAATGGTAGCTAAATCAAAATCGTGCATTGGATAATTATTCTCGTGCACCTTCAACTGTCTGGACGCGTAGGTATTCACTCTACCATCATGCATCAATACTGCTACGAAGCCAACTCTAGAAGCATCACAATAAACTGTGTAAGAACCCGAACCAGCAAGCAAAACTAATACTGGAGCTGTAGTCAATGCCGACTTGAGCTTCTGAAAGCTCTCCTCACACTCATCAGACCATCTAAATAGAGCACCCTTCTTGGTCAATATGGTCAAAGGCGAAGCAATAGAAGAGAATCCCTCCACAAACCGATACTAATATCCCACCAAACCAAGGAAACTCCTAATCTCTGTAGCTGAGGATGGTCTGGGCCAACTCTGCACCGCCTATATCTTCTTTGGATCAATCTGAATCCCCTCACTAGACACCATGTGCCCCAAGAAAGATACCGAACCAAGCAAAAGGTCACACTTGGAGAATTTCGCATAAACCTTCTTCTTCCTCACCCTCTACAACAAAACTCTCAGATGTCGAGCAAGAATGAATCAGCCCAAACAACATAACCAAGAACTCATGATGACCATATTTTGTCCTGAAAGCAATCTTTGGAATATCAGAATCCAGAATCCACAACTGATGATACACAAATCTCAAATCAACCTTGGAAAATACTCTGGCTCCCTAGTTCTGGTCAAACAAATCATCTATGCGGGGCAAGGGATACCGGTTCTTCACCGTAACCCTATTCAGCTACCGATAGTCAATACACATACGCATGGACCCATCCTTCTTCTTTGTGAACAACAGTGGTGCACCTCAAGGTGAGACACTAGGTCGAATGAACCCCTTATCCAGGAGCTCCTGAAGCTGCTCCTTCAATTCCTTTAGCTCCGCTGGGGCCATACTATATGGTGGAATAGAAATAGACTGAGTGCCTGGCAGCAGGTCAATACCAAAACCAATATCCCTGTCAGGTGGCATGCCTGGCAGGTCTGCAGGAAAGATATCTGAAAAGTCACGGACCACAGGAACTGAATCAATAGCGGGAGTCTCACCACCAACATCCCTCACAAACGCCAAATAAGATAAACACCCTTTCTCAACCATGCGCTGAGCCTTCAGGTAAGAAATCACCCTGCTAGACATATACTCGGAAGAACCTCTCCAGTCAACCCTCGAACACCCCGGCATAGCTAAGGTCACGGTCTTAGCGTGACAATCAAGAAATGCATGGCACGGAGATAACCAATCCATGCCCTATTATCACGTCAAAATCAACCATGCTGAGTAACAGTAGGTCCACTCGGGTCTCCAGACCCCCAATAGATATAATGCACGACCGATACACACAGTCCAAAATAACGGTATCGCCCACTAGAGTCGATACATGAACAGAAGTGACTAGAGACTCACGGGGCACATCCAAAAAACCGGAAAAATAGGAAGAAACATAGGAATATGTGGAACCAGGATCAAATGAAGTCAGGGCATCACAAAAATAGACTGAAACAATACCTGCAATCACGACATCTGAGGCCATGGCATCCGGCCTGGATTGGAAATGCATACATGCGATCCTGACCTCCCCTGCTCGACCTCCCCCTCTAGGGCGGCCTCTGACTGACTGACCACTACCCCTGGCTGCCTGGGCGGGAGGTGAAGTGACTGGAGCTGAAGTCGAGGGCTGTCCCCTCTACTAAGAAGATCCACCGGAACAGCAGGGACATTGCCCCGAAGATGCACCACTGTATGCTGGGCGGCCTGACCGAGGAGGCCTAAATGAACGGCCCCTACCCTGCTGAAACTTTTCCCTGAAGGGAGAACTACTGGAACTGCCCGAACCACAAAGCCTCTTGGCCTCCCTCTCCTACCGCTCCTGGCGACGAACAGACTCAATATCTCGAGCTATGTCAACAACCTGGTCGAATAAAGCACCCGATACTCTCTCCCGAGTCATAAACAACCAAAGCAGATAAGAAATACCATCTACAAACCTCCTCACCCTCTCCCTATCAGTAGGGATAATCTCATAACCATGCCTAGCCAACTCGAAAAATCTTATCTCGTACTGAGTGACTGATAACTCTCGTTGGCGTTGCTGCTCAAACTGCCTACGCTGCTCCTCTCTGTGGGACTGAGGAACATACTTCTCCAAAAAGATCGTAGAGAACTACTTCCAGGTAAGAGGTGTTGAAGCAACTAGTCTACGCCTATCAAAAGACTCCCATAAGGTAAAGGCAGCACCCGCAAACTAGACTGTAACAAACGAGACCCCACTGGTCTCCAGAATACCCGCGATGCGCAGTATCCTCTGGCACCTATCTAGAAATCCCTGGTCATCCTTGCCCTCTGTACTGCTAAAAGTTAGAGGCTGAAGTCTGCTGAATCTCTCCAACCTGCACTGCTCGTCCTCAGGCATAGCAGGGACCAAATAATCCGGAACCGGAGCAGCTGGCTGAGCTGGGGCTACTCCCGGTGCCTGAATACCCTGTGCAGCCTGCTCAAGTGCCCGGGCAGCTGTAGTCTGATTACCTCCCCCGACCTGAGCTGTAGTGGCAGTAGAAGACATGGCAACGGCCTGAGCCAAACCGGTGCATACTGACAATATCTGAGACAGGGTCTCCTGAAGACCTGGAATAACCATAGGCACTACTAATGCCTGAGCCTGTCCCGCAGGGACACCATCGGCGGGAACCAGATCATGATCGATAGGGGGATCCTGAGGTACTGCCCTGGCTGCTATGCGAGCTGCCCCTACCTCTACCACGACATTGATCGCAGCCTCGACCTCTCGCTGGTCTAGCCAGTGACTGATCGCTCTAATCGGTATTACGTGTTCTCACCATCTGTGAGAGAATGAAACAACGTAAGTTCAAATTTCAAGAATCAATAGATCAGCACGAAAGAGTTCAAGAAAGATAGAAATGTTTCCTAAAAGTTCGGCAGCCTCTCGAAGATAAGTACAGACATCTCCGTACCGATCCGCAAGACTCTACTAAACCTGCTCATGACCGTTGAGTCCTATGTAACCTAAGGCTCTAATACCAAACTGCGACGACCGCCAAATCCTAACCGGCCGTTATGGCGCCTATCGTGGAACTAGGACAGCTGACTACCGCATGTTTGCTATTTCTTTTGAAAATCCCATTCAAGTTTCAAGCATTTCATAAAAATATACAGAAAATTTCTTAACATAATAGGCCAATTATATAGAGTACTGCCATCCCCAAAACCTGGAGCAAACCTGTCATGAGCATCTAGTGAAATAAGCCAAAATAAACTATTATAATAAGAACCTCCGAATCAAAGCTAAATAGAATAGGAAGGGAAAACAGAGATGCTGCGAATGCTAAACAACTATCTCTATATCCCACGATCCGGCTCCGCTGTGAAATAAAAGCTAATGCTCGATATCTACTCCTGAATCTGCACACATAGGTGCAGGGAGTAATGTGAGTACGCCAGGTCAGTAGTAATAAAAATAAATCAAGTCTAAGTAGCAAGTAAACACATAAAAATAAATGCCATTAAGTCACAATATACACAGCCTTACTTTCCAATAGGATAACATAGATATACGAAATCATCATGTCTTAAAAATCAACTTCATAAAAGTCCTTTAAAGAATGCACATGTTTAAAAACTTTAAGACAAATGATTTGGTATGAAAATGAATGTAGTAAAATCATAGTAGCCCCTCAGGCAAAACATGTTTCATAACCAGCCCCTCAGGCATGCCTCACAATCCCTCAGCACCTCACAATCACTCAGCACCTCACAGTCACTCAAGCCTCCCAATCACTTGTTACTCGCACTCGGTGCACTCACTGGGGGTGTGTACAGACTCCGGAGGGGTTCCTTCAGCCCAAGCGATAATATCACTCAGCACCTCACCATCACCCTTGGCCCTCGGCCACCCTTGTTGGACCCACTCGAAAAGCCCCTCGGGCGAATTAGTAAAACAAGGTACTCGACCCGAGAACATCATTTTTAATTCTCATGTAGTGTAAATCAGGCTGAGTTTCAAATAAAACAGTATGCACCATGATGCTCGGTAAAATCATCAACATCTAGTGAGGAAAACAGCAGTAAAAAGCCCTCAAAGGGTCTAAACAGATCGGCACGAGGCCCCAAACACGTCTTATAGCCTGAATATTTCACAAACCTTTAGAACATAATTTAACATAAGGTTTTGAGTAAATATGCAACTCATTAGTTGCCGCTGAGAGGACCTAGTCCAATCCAAAAATCAGTACGCGCCACATACTCGTCATCCGACATGTGCACCATTCAAAAATCTGTGAGAAAATAATGCAGTGCGGGGTTCCGTACCCTCAGGATAAGATTTATGACCATTACTTACCTCTATTGCGCCACAACACTAGTCCGCTATGCTTTTACCCCTCAAATTGTCTCCCGGTTGCTGCGAATCTAGCCAAAACTAGTTAAAATTATATATATAATATCATAACACAACCTGATCAAAAACTATCAAATTACACAAAAATCTCGAAATTCGGCCAAACCCGAGACCTAGGCCCACGTCTTGGAATTTGATAATTTTTACATCACTAGAACCCTCGCCCTCCCACGATTCTACTCATACCAAAATCATCAAAATTGGATCACAATTGGCTATCCAAAACCTCAAAAGAATTTCAAATTCTCCACCCCCTTCTTCCCAAACTTTTCCTACTCAAATCCTTAAATTTTCAAGCCTAGTTCGAGCAAAATAACATAGGAACGATGTTAGCAACCAAAGAACTTACCTTTGTTGAAGAATCTTGAATTGCCCTCTCTAAATCGCCTTCAATGGACTCCTCCTGCATGCAAAATGTTGAAAAATAAGAAATTCTCACGGAGGGTCCTTTTTATACTATTTTTGCCCAGTCATTTCTGCTCCTGCGGACAATTAGCCGCACCTGCGGATCCACACCCGTGGTTCCAGGTGCGCACCTGCAAAAACTCACTTAAGGGGCTAATCTCGCGCCTGCGACCAGTTCTCCGCAGCTGCGGCTTTGCAGGTGCGATGCTCCTTCCGCACCAGTGACATACTCCCCACTCAACCAAAAATCGCACCTGCGGAGCTCAATCCGCTCCTGCGGAACCGCACCTGCGGCTCCCTTTCCGCAGGTGTGAAAACACCAGCAACAGTAATTTACCAAAGTCACTCAAAACTTCCCATCAACCATCTGAAATCAATCCCAAGCCCCTCGGGGCCCCAACCAAACATACCAACACACCCCATAGAATTATTCCAACTTAGTCGAGCCTTCAGAACACCAAAAACAACACGAAAACACCAAGTTTACATCAAATTCAAGCCTATGAACTTTGAAACTTCCCAATTTCGCCAACTACGCCGAAACCATCCAAAACAGCTCTGATTGACCTGAAAGTTTACAGACATATCAAAAATGACAATACGAACATGTTCTAACTTCCGGAATTCCATTCCGACTCTGATAGCCTATTTTCCACTACCGACCGGAAATCGACCAAAACTAATTATCGCCAATTCAAGCCTAATTCTACACCAGGCATCAGAAAAATATTCTGAACACACTCCTAAATCCCAAATCACCTAACGAAGCTATCTGATCCATAGAATCCGCATTCTTGGGTCGTTTACCAATAAGTCTACTCTCAGTTGACTTTCTCAACTATTAGGCTACTTAAACGGGTAAATGCCTAAACTCTCACCATAACTATTCCGGACCCATACCAACTGATCCAACACATCAAAAACAGTATAGCGATATATAACAAATGCATAAATAGGGGAAACACGATAAATCTCACTGAACGACCGGCCAAGTCGTTACACATTCGGGAAGTCATTGACCACAGGAACTAAATCAATAGTGTGAGTCTCACCACCGACATCCCACACAAAGGCCAAATAAGATAAACATCCTTTCTCAACCATACGCCGAGCCTTCAGGTAAGAAATCACCCTCCTACGCATATATTCGGAAGAACCTCTCCACTCCACCCTCGGACACCCCGGCATAGATAAGGTCACGGTCTTACGTGACCATCAAGAATAACATGGCACGAATATACCCAATCCATGCCCAATATCACGTAAAAATAAACCATGCTGAGTAACATTAGGTCAACTCGGGTATCCAGACCCCCAATAGATATAATGCACGACCGATACACACAGTCCACAACAACAATATCGCCCACCAGAGTTGACACATGAACAGAGGTGACTAGAAACTCACGGGGTGCATCCAGAAAACCGTCAAAATATGAAGAAACATAGGAATATGTGGAACCGGGGTGAAATAAAGCTGAGGAGCCAATTTGAGGGGCATGAGCATAGCGGACTTGTGTTGTGGCCCGGTAGAGGTAAGTAATGGTTATAAATCTTGTCCTGAAGGTATGGAACCCCGGAATACATATTTTCTCACTCATTTTAGAAAGGCGCACATGTCGGATAACGAATATGTGGCGCGTACTGATTTTTGGATTGGACTACGTCCTCTCCGCGGCAACTAATGAGTTGCATATTTACTCAAAACCTTATGTTAAATTACGTTCTAATGATTTGAGAAATATTTGGGCTATAAGCCGTGTTTGGGGCCTCGTGTCGATTTGTTTAGACCCCTTAGGGGCTTTTTACTGCTGTTTTCCCCACTATTTGTTGATGATTTCACTCAGCATAATTGTGCATACTGTTTTTTGAATCTCAGCATGATTTACACAACTTTGATATTTAAACTGATATTTTGGGTCGAGTACCCTGTTTTACTGATTCGCCCGAGGGGCCTTTCGAGTGGTTCTGCTGAGTGTGGTCGAGGGCCAAAGTGATAGTGAGGTGCGGAGTGAGGCCGATTCCTGATTGTGAGGACATGATACGCCACGAGGTGGCTTGATATTAGCGCTTGGGCTGAAGGAGCCCCTCCGGAGTCGGCGTCTATACACACTCACAGTGAGCGCAAGTACCTACCGAGTGTCGAGTGATGAGTGATTGGGAGGCATGAGTGACTATGAGGTGCTGAGTGACTGTGAGGTGCTGAGTAACTGATTACGAGTGATGGCGAGGTATGCCCGAGGGGCTGATTATGGGTAACTGTGAGGCATGCCCGAGGGGCTAATGATTTTACATGTTTTTCCCGAGGGTTGATTATGATATATGTTTTGCCCGAGGGGATACAGATGATTTACTACTTTCACTTTAAGCTTATGAAATATGTTTTGCCCGAGGGGCCTCTATATGATTCATTTCATTTTTATACTAAACCTTTCGGTTGAAGTTGTTGAAAAATACACATTCTTTAAAGGAATTTTTCTGAAGATGATTTTAAGACATGATGATTTCACATAACTATGTTATACTGTTGGAAAGGGAGGTTGTGCCTCTTGTGATTTGATGACATTGATTTATGTGTTTCTTGCTGCTCAGACCTGATTTATTTTCATTACTACTAAGTTGGCGTACTCAAATTACTCTCTGCACCTTGTGTGCAGATTCAGGTGTTAGGGCAGGGTGAGCAGTCTATCTCTTCCAGAGATTTTCGGAGGTTTCCGAGGTAACTGTATGAGTCCGCAGTCCTGCTCCCTCTCTTGTTTAATATTATAGAATTTATTTTTGTTGAGTTGTTTATTTATGTAGATGCTCATGACCAGCAACTCCGTGGTTCGGGGGTTGCATTTATTATTCAGTATAGTTTTGACTGTTTTTATAAATTTTTAAAGGAACTTTAATGCGTAATCAGTATAGTAAAAATGTAAAAAGGAAGATTATTATGATTTGAGATTGGGTTTTGGCTGGCCTAGTTCCATGATAGGCCCCATCACGACTGGCCTGGATTTTTTGGCCGTGATAGTTTGGTATCAGAGCGCTAGGTTACATAGGACTCACCGGTAATAAGCAGGTTTAGTAGATTCTTGCGGATCGGTACGGAGACGTCTGTACTTATCTTCGAGAGGCTGCGGAACCCTTAGGAAAATCTCACATCTTCAAAAAAATTCTTGTCGTGCGAATTCATTGTATTCATCCAAGAGCGTAACTCTTGAATTCCTTCCATGTATTCGAACGCGCACGAGGGCGCTTGGTATCAGTTAAGCATCGACATGTTGTGGCTTCCATAGATGAGATGTGATTTCGGCATGTTGGTATTGGGCTAGTCTAGAGGACTTGAGGCCGGATTCATTCTGTGGCTTGATTGCTGATATTTTCGTTGTGTGGGCACGTGTAATTTGGGGACTTGTATGTCCGTTTGAGTTCTTATTGCTGAGAATTGGTGACTAGATACCTATATGGTGGGTGTGAATTGATGGTTAGATTTGTTCAAACTGTGAAATGTGTCGGAAGGGTTGGCTGGAAATGTGGTAAGATTTATTGAGTGTTTTATTTCTGTCTCGATTTTGTATATGGCCTTGAGTTGTGAGTATGTTGGAAGACCTCTCATGTTGCGTAGTTGTGGATTGAAGCGGATTTCTATGTTGGGTTATGAGTTCCTGGTGATGTCTTTGAGTTGATCATTTGCCCCAGTAACGTTCATGTATTTGATTGACGGCGTGTTTCGGTCGTGTTAGCACTCCTTGTTATTGCATTCATTGATGGCGTCCGGGCATATTCACGTGGCCGAGAGTAGCGTGCTCAGTATCTGAGGATGGCATTATAAGGATTCAGGATAGAAGGCTCTATGCCAATTCTCCGAGAGTGAAATTTTGCTCGGTTCAGTGGCACTCTTTGTACACGTGGTGTCTAGTGAGGGTATCCATGTGGCCACTCTTGTGTGGGTAGAGCTTCCAAAAGCTCGAGATTTTTCTGACAACCGCTCCAGTGTTAGTTCTGCCATCAGCTTCAGGTTTCTACTGCATAATGTGGTGCCTCGAGGGTAGGCGTTCGTTGTGTTCAGATGCAGGTAGGTGTAGTGATTGTGTGAAAGTTCTGGCGTGCATGGAGAGATAGAAATTGAGGCTAAGCGGGCAGGGGTATCTCCTGCGGGTTGTCCCAGGGCGTGTGGTCCTTATGTAGTTCTGTAATAAGTTCTCTTCTACCAGTAAAAGATATATGTTGTAATTGGAGTTTAGATCGCTTGTGGAATTTTTCGTGGCTATTGCGATGGTGGATGCGAGATTGGAAATTATTTGAGTGTTAGATGGTTTGGGTTATATAAGTTTATAAAGATTTTAGTTGAATCCCACCACAACATGGTGGCAGTGTTAATGTGTGGGCATAGTCTTGCTTGTCTTGATCCTTGGCTTTGAGGCAAATGGGGGAGTTCGTTATTGATAAGTTGATTACATGATTATGTTGGTATTGGTTCCAGTTTGAGGTATAGTGGTAAATAAGTTATGACCTGCATGCATGGGGTCTGGGAATGTCACGAATAACGGAAATTTCTTCGATATATGTTGTAGTGTACTTGTTGGGTAATTGGGTTCTATTGAATGATTTAGTGGAAATTGTGAAAGGTGTGGTGTGCGCGGTGTATGAATTTTCTTGTGGCTTCGAGTGAATGAATTACCTTCCTAGTATGTTAGTGTGCATACGGGTCAGGTCGATTCTATCTAATTGGTTAGTGTGATTGAGATTTACGTTAGAGGATGTCAAGACTTGTTGTATTTTACATATCGGTACGAGGAAGGTGAAGGTAATGGCTTTAGATTTGCAGAAGTCTATTCAGGGTAAGTTTTTCTAATGTGGTGCATTTGGGGATAATTGAGGGAGTATTATGTCGCTTATAAGCCTTAGACGGTATGGTTTTGTGCTTGGGTTGCGTGTGGTGAGTCTAGGTTGCAAATGTGGGGTATTACGGTAGGAAGAAGTATCAATTTGAAGGTAAGTCAAAAGAAACTTAGGTAAATAGGGCAACTTGGTAGTAGGTCGAATCGACATGGTAAGGTATACGATTAGTTCTTTGGGTGTTCGTCAGGTGACGAGTTTTTCGGGAGTTTCTTAGCAATGCTCGTGGAGTTTTGGCGGTCTGCGTAGTTTGGTTGATATATAAGAGTTCAGTCATGATGGTTTGGTGTTGTGCAAATGGGATTTCGGATAGTTCCTCGTGGTTTCTACCGTGGTTTAAAGTGCATATTTTCTTATGGCATGTAGTGAGTTTATTTCAAAGTGCAATCAGATGGGAGTTCGTGGCTAGTTGGTACGCAGTTGCTTGTGGCTCAGAAGGCGCCATGGAGTTCCCGTATTTTTCCTAGGTTGGCATGGCGTGTGCGGTATGTTGGGTAGAGTTGAGATTTGCATATCTAAGGTCACTGTTTGGTTCTGGAATGAAGGTATTATGACCTGGACGGTCGTTCTGAGAGTTTAGCCCTGATTACCCGGTTTCTACTTCATATGATGTGGTTCAGCTTCAGTTATGTGTTTTGGATCGGTTGGTTCCGGTTCAGAGTGGTCATGGTGAGCATTGAGGCAATTAGTCTCTCAATGTAGCCTAATAGTTGAGAAACTCAACTGATAGTTAGCTTATTGGTAAACGACCTCGGAATGTGGATTTTATGTCTCAGATAGCTTCGTTAGGTGATTTGAGACTTAGGAGTGTCTTCTGAATATTTTTGTGATGTCCGGTGTAGAATTAGGCTTGAATTGGCAAAAGTTCGTTTTGGGTGATTTCCGGTCGGAGTGGAAAATAGGCTATCAGGGCCGGAATGGAATTCCAGTAGTTGGGATTTGACTAGGTCCTCTCCGCGGCAACTAATAAGTTTCATATTTAGTCAAAATTTTATGTTAAATTATGTTCTAATGATTTGTGAAATATTTGGGCTAATTTGGGGCCTCGTGCTGATCTGTTTAGACCCTTTAAGGGCGTTTTACTTTTGTTTTCCTCACTACCTACTGATGATTTTTACTCAGCATCATTGTGCATACTGTTTTATTTGAAACTCAGCATGATTTAGACCACCTTGATGTTATGGGTCGAGTACCCTATTTTTACTAATTCGCCCGATGGGCCTTTCGAGTGGTTCTGCTGAGCATGGCCGAAGGCCAAAGTGACGGTGAGGTGCTGAGTGAGGACGAGGGCCTGATTATATGGATATTTATGATATGAGGCAAGACGAGATCCCGAGAGTGATTGATGCCATGATTTGGCTGTGTATTTAGCACTTGGGTTGAAAGAGCCTCTCCGAAGACGGAGTCTGTACACACCCCCAGTAAGCGCAGGTACCTACTGAGTGCGAGTGCCGAGTGACGAGTGATTGGAAGGCATGAGTGACTGTGAGGTGCTGAGTGACTAATTATGAGTGATTGTGAGGCGTGCCCGAGGGGTTGATTATCGTACATGTTTTGCCCGAGGGGCTGATTATGATATATGTTTTGCCCGAGGGGCTACTGATGATTTTACCACTTTCACGCTGAGTTATGAAATATGTTTTGCCCGAGGGGCTACTGATTATTTACTACTCACACCCTGAGCCTATGAAATATGTTTTGCCCGAGGGGCCTCTATATGATTCATTTTGTTTTTATGCTAAACCTTTCGGTTGAAGTTGTTGAAAAATATACTTTCCTTAAAGGATTTTTCTGAAGATGATTTGAGACATGATGATTTCACATATCTATGTTATACTGTTGGAAAGAAATGTTGTGCCTCTTGTGATTTGATGACATTGATTTTATGTGTTTCTTACTGCTCAGACTTGATTTATTTTAATTACTACTGAGTTGGCGTACTCACATTACTCCATGCACCTTGTGTGCAGATTCAGGTGTTAGGGCAGGGTGAGCGATATATCTGTTCCAGAGATCCTCAACGGTTCGTAAGGTGGCTGCATGCGTCTGCAGTCCTGCTCCCTCTCTTGTTTAATATTATAGAATTTATTTTCGTTGAGTTGTATATTTATGTAGATGCTCATGACCAGTGACTCTGGGTTCTCAGGGGTTATATTTAAATGTTCAGTATAGCTTTATCCGTTTATAAATGTTTAAAAGAACTTTCATGGGAATTAATTATGATTTGAGTGTAGTATTGGCTAGCCTAGTTCCATGATAGGCGCCATCACGACTGGCCTGGATTTGGGGTCATAGCAGTTTGGTAGCAGAGCGCTAGGTTACATATGACTCACTGGTCATGAGCAGGTTTAATAGGGTCTTGCGGATCGGTACGGAGACGTCTGTACTTATCTTCGAGACACTGCGGAACCCTTAGGAAAATCTCACATTTTAAAAAAAATTCTTGTCGTGCGAATCCATTGTATTCAGCCAAGAGCGTAACTTGAATTCCTTCCCTGCATTCGAGCGCGCTGGAGAACACCTGGTATCAGTTGTGCATCAATGGCTTGTGGCTCCCATGGGTGAGATGTGATTTGGGTATGTTGGTAATGGTTCAGTGTGGAGGACTTGAGGCCAAATTTATTCTGTGGGTTGGTTGCTGAGATTTTCGTTGTGTGCGCACATGTAATTCGGGACTTGTATGTTTGTTCGTGTTCTTATTGATTGGTGATTAGATTCCTATGTGGTGCGTGTGAATGGATGGTTAGATCTGTTCAGGCTATGAAATGTGTCGAAAGGCTTGGCTGGAAATGTGGTAAAATTTATCGAGTGTTTGATTTTTGTCTCGATTTGGTATGTGGCCTTGAGTTGTGAATATGATGGAAGACCACTCATGTTGTGTAGTTGTGGAGTGAAGCGGATTTCTCTGTTGGGCTATGAGTTCCTGGTAATGTCTTCTGAGTTGATCGTTTGTCCCAGTAACGTTCATGTGTTTGATTAACGGTGTATTCAAGCCGTATTAGCACTCCTTGTTATTGTATTCATTGATGGCGTCCTGGCATATTCACGAAGCCGGGAGTAGCATACTCAGTATATGATGATGGCATTATAAGGATTCATGGAGGAAAGACTATATGCCAATTCTCCGAGTATGAAGTTTGGCTCAGTTCAGTAGCATTATTTGGACACGTGTTGTCCGATGAGGGAATCCATGTGGTCATTCATGTGTGGTAGAGCTTCCAGAAGCTCGAGAGTTCTATGACCATCGCATCAGTGTTAGTTCTGCCATCAGCTTCAGGTTTTTTTTACCGCGTCTTGTGATGCCTCGAGGGTAGGCGTTGTTTGTGTTCAGATGCAAGAAGGTGTAGTGATTGCGTGATAGTTTTGGTCTTCAGAATTTTATGAAGGGATAGCAGCTGAGGCTGAGAGGGCAGGGATATCTCCTGCGAGTTGTCCTAGGGTGTGTTGTCCCTATGTAGTTCTGTAATAAGTTCTCTTCTACCAGTAAGAGATATGTTGTAATTGGAGTTTAGGTCACTTGTGGAAGTTGGCGTGGCTATTGTAATGGTGGATGCGAGGTTTGGCAATTGACTTGAGTGTTAGATGGCTTTGGTCATATAAGCTTATGAAGTATTTAGTTGAATCCCACCACAGCATGATGGCAGTGATAATGTTGGGTCATAGTCTGGTTTTTCTTGATTCTTGGTTCTGAGCCAAGTGGGGGAGTTCGTTATTGATAAGCTGATTACATGATTATGTGTGGTATTCGTTTCAGTTCGAGGTATAGTGGTAAACTAGCTATGACCTGCATGTATGTGGTCTGGGAATGTCATGAGTAAGGGAAATTTCTTCCATATAAGTTGTAGTGTACTTGTTGGGTAAATGGTTCTATTGAATGATTTAGTGGAAATTGTAGAAGGAATAGTGTGTGCAGTGTTGAAATTTCTTTTGATTTCAAGTGAGTGTATTAATTTCCTGATATGTTAGTGTGGAAAAGGGTCTGATCGATTCTGTCTAATTGGTCGGTGTGATTGAGATTTACGTTAGAGGATGTCAAAGCTTGTGGTATTCTACATATCGGTATCAGGAAGCTGAAGGTAATGGCTTTAGATTCGCAGAAATCTCTTCGGGGTAAGTTTTTCTAATGCGGTGATTTTAGGGATATTGGAGGGAGTATTTGGCGGCTTATGAGCCATAGAAGGTATGGTCTTGTGCTTGGGTCACGTGTGGTGAGTCGGGGTTGCAAATTTGCGGTATTACGGCAGGAAGAAGTATCAACTTGAAGGTAAATCAAAATAAACTTGGGTAAATAGGGGGAATTGGTAGTAGGTCGGATCGGCATGGTAAGGGATACGATTAGTTCTTTGGGTGTTCTTAAGGTGACGAGTTTTTTGGGTGTTTCTTAGCAATGCTCTTGGATATTTGGTGGTCTACGTAGTTGGCTTGATTTATAAGAGTTCAGTACTGATAGTTCCTGGTGATTTCTACCACGGTTAAGGGTGCATATTTCTTGTGGCGTGTAGTGAGTTATTTCTAAATGAGATAAAATGGAAATTCTTGTCTAGTTGGGTACGTTGTTGCTTGTGACTTAGAAGGGACCATGGAGTTCCCGTATTTTTCCTAGGTTGGCATGGCGTGTGCGGTATTTGGGTGGAGTTGAGATTTGCATATGTGAAGTCACGGTTCGGTTCTGGGAGGAAGATCATAAAATTCTTAGGCAGCATGGGCAGTTTCAGATGACTAGGTAGATGATATCACTAATTGGTGCGACTTGATGAGGGTATATATTACAGAATGAGCAATGTGTCTGAATTGAGGGTACTTCATTGGTATCGCGACGCCCTATTGTTGGATCGACTGTTGATATTCAAGGTTGCTCGGAGAATGGAAGACTTATAGGGGTATTCCCCGTGGAATGAATGAGTATTTGGGATGTGTTATGTATTCGAGCGGTGGAGTTGTGATCAAATATAGTAATCCGTACGTTTCATGGATTGCGAGACTGGGAGTTCTCATTAACAGGATATTTTGTGGAAGTAAATTGTAAAGAGGCGAGCTGAGCTAGTCGAATGTTAGTATGTAACGTGATTCTGTCATTATGAACTTTTCGGTAAGTTATCTACCTGTTGTAGGCGATCAAAGTTAATTTAGGGTTACTGGTAGGCTAATATGGGTGCATTTTCTGCACCGGGTCGGAATTGTTGGCTTTGAGTTATTGTTGAGAAATGTACCATTCTGTTATGATTGAGTTTATTCATGTTCTAGAGTGATCTATGAGTTACTCTTTGGTGTTGCGAGGAGTGGTTATTATTGGTTATATGCACATATGGTGCGGTTCTAATTGAGCCTTATAGCTAGATTTGAGTAAGGTAAGGAATTGGGTGTTGCGGGATTGCGGCGTTTTTGGTTATATACCTTCTATTTCTGGTGGCATGGTACCGTCCGGTTTCCCCCTGTGGTTATGGCAATGCACTTTGAGTACTTGATGTCGAATTTCAAGTGGTTATTGAATTTTGGGCGAGGTGTCTTGAAATATTCCAAGTGGACCAGCGGTTGGGTGAGATCGCGCAGCGTAGCAGAGTTATGTGCGTGTATGACCTTTCGTATCGAATTCATGTGTTTTCGATTTTGCGATGTGTGCCAGGCTGTTAGTATGATATGGTGATGGTAATTGTTAATGGCATGGTAGTCCTCTCATGCAAATCTTTTATAAAAATTGTTTGCATTCTGATGCTGCAGTTAAGCGCAGGAGTCGCACTGGTTTTGGCTACAAATTGTATTGATGTGTCGAATTGTTAGTGTCATGTTATCATGGTGATTGCGATGGATGAGAGGAGGTCATTGGACCTAGAATGAATATTTTCGAAATTTTCTACAGCATAGTTGGAAGGACAAATGTCGGGGGTTGGCTTAGAAATCTGTTATTATAACTGTTTGGGAAGGGTGGTTTCATGTCTGGGTGATCGGACGAATGGTTGTTAGTTCTACGTGCTTCTTTCCTCATCGGCAGTATATGGAAGTGTTAGAGTGAGGCATTTCTTTATAAGAGGTGGTGTACCGGTATTGGGTTGTTCTGAGCAGTTATTGTGGTTAAAGTGTTATTGCTATGAGTGTTTGAGTATGTATTATGTGATTTCATCTGGGGTACATATATGGCTTGATTAAGCATGTTCAGGCTTGTTTAGTTTATAGTTATGGAAATTTCGATTTTATATATCATTTCAGAAGTGGGAATTTGGCTCTAAGGTTTACGGGCCAGGATTTGGATTTTGAAACTTCAGCTGTATGTGCATGGTGAGATGCGTAACATTTTGATAGTGTTGGAGAACAACTCTTGGCACGTTCGAGGACGAACTTATGTTTAAGTGGGGGAGGATGTAACGATCCGGTCGGTCGTTCCGAGATTTTAGCCCCAATTCCCATGTTTATGCTTCATATTATGTGGTTCAACTTCATTTATGTATGTTGGGTCTGTTGGTTCCGGTCAGAGTGGTCATGGTGAGCACTGAGGCAATTAGTCTCTCAAGGTAGCCTAATAGTTGAGAAAGTCAACTGAGAGTTGACTTATTGGTAAACGACCTCGAAATGTGGATTTTATGGCTCGGATAGCTTCTTTAGGTGAGTTAGGACTCATGAGTATGTTGAGAATATTGTTGTGATGTCCGGTGTAGAATTTGGCTTGAATTGGCGAAAGTTAGTTTTTGGTGATTTCCGGTCGGCAGTGGAAAATATGCTATCGAGGTCGGAATGGAATTCCAGTAGTTGGGACAGGTTCGCAATGTCATTTTGCATGTGTCTGCAAAATTAGAGGTTAATCGGAGGTGTTTTATTTTGTTTCGACGTAGTTGGCGAAATTGGGAAGTTTTAAAGTTCTTAGGCTTGAATTTAATGTAAATTTGGTGTTCTCATGTTTTTTTTGGTGTTCGAAGGCTCGACTATGTTTGAATGATGTTATGGGTTATGTTGTTATGTTTGGTTGAGGTCCCGAGGGCCTCGGGTGTGTTTCGGGTGGTTAACGGAAAAACTTTTGGCTTGAATTCTGGGTAGATTACAGCTGGTGTAAGGTTCTGGTTTCCTTCTACGCGATCGTGTGAGGATGTTTCCGATCGCGTATGATTAATTGGTGATGCAAGATTTTTGTTAATCGTGATCGCGTAGAGTGGTTTGCCATCGCGTGAGTATGAGTGTTTGGTCAGTGCGATCGCGTGGTCTTGTTTGCGATCGCGTAGAGTTAAAGGGGCGCGTGGGTGAGTTGAGTTTTGTTCTTCGCGATCGCGTAGGTTTAAGTCTTGGTGAATCGCGATCGGGTGAGGTTGTCTGCGATCGCGTAAGGTAAATTGATGGGGCAGAAAGTTTGTTCTTCGCTATCGCGTGCCAAAGTTTGCGATCGCAGTGAAGGAATTATTTAAGCTGGGCAGAATGTTTAAAAGGGCTGAAGTGCAAAATTGGTTTATATTTTCCCCATTGTTGGATGCGGGTTGAGAGCTATTTCATAGGGATTTGAAGGGGAATCAAGGGAATCACTTGGAGGTAAGATTTTTAACCACAAGAATTCTGGAAATTTAGCCAAAGTTGGGAAATACGGGTGCATGAAAAATTTATTTTCTTTTGAGGATTTGAGTGAGCAATTGTAGTCCGATTTTAGTGTTCTAGGTATGAATATAATCGTGGGAGGACGAGGTTTCTAATGATGTAAAATTATTGAATTCCGAGATGTGGGCCTGGGGCTCGGGTTTGGCCGAATTTCGAGATTTTTGATTAAATTGATAATTTTCGATTGGGTTGTGTTCCTTGAGTATATATTAATGATGTTGAACGGGTTTTGGCTAGATTCGGAGCAATCGGGGGCCGATTTTAGGGGCAAAGGCATAGCGGACTAGTGTTGTGGCCCGATGGAGGTAAGTAATGGATATAAATCTTGTCCTGAGGGTATGGAACCCGGACTAAATATTTTCTCTCTGATTTTAGAAAGGCACACATGTCGGATGACGAGTATGTGGCGCGTACTGATTTTTGGATTGGACTACGTCCTCTCTGCGGAAACTAATGAGTTGCATATTTACTCAAAACCTTATGTTAAATTATGTTCTAAAGGTTTGTGAAATATTTGGGCTATTAGCCGTTCTTAAGGCCTCGTGCCGATTTGTTTAGACCCCTTTGAGGGCGTTTTACTGCTGTATTCCTCACTACATGTTGATGATTTTACTCAGCATCATTGTGCATACTGTTTTATTTGAAACTCAGCCTGATTTATACTACATGAGCATTAAAATGATATTTTCGGGTCGAGTACCCCATTCTATTACTTCGCCCGAAGGGATTTTCTAGTGGTTCCACCGAGTTTGGCAGACGGCCAAGAGTGATATTAGCGCTTGGGCTGAAGGAGCCACTCCGGAGTCGGTACATACCCCCAGTGACCGCACCGAGTGCGAGTTATTTAGTGATTGGGAGGCATGAGTGGTTGTGAGGTGCTGAGGGATTGTGAGGCATGCCCGAGTGGCTGATTATGAAACATATTTTTGCCTGAGGAGCTACTTATGATTTTACTACATTCATTGGCATACCAAATACTTGTTTTAAAAGTTGTTAAAAATGTGCATTGTTTTAAGGACTTTTGTGAAGTTTATTTCTAAGGCATGGCGATTTCATATATCTATGTATACTATTGGAAAGTAAGGTTGTGTATATTGTGACTTGATGAAATTGATTTTTATGTGATTCCTTGCTACTTAGATTAGATTTATTTCCATTACTACTGAGTTGGCATACTCACATTACTCCCTGCACCTCTGTGTGCAGATTCAGGAGCAGATATCGAGCATTAGCTTTTATATATATATCGCAGCGGAGCCGGATCATGGGGATATAGAGGTAGCTATTCAGCGTTCGCATCATCTCTGCTTTCCCTTCCTATTGTATTTAGATTTGATTCGGAGTTTTGTATCATAATACTTTATTTTGGCTTATTTCACTAGATACTCATGACATGTTGGCTCCCGATTTTCGGGATGGTAGTACTGTATATAAAATTTGCCTATTATATTAAGAACTTTCCGTATATTGTCATGAATTTCTTGAAACATAAATGGTATTTTCAAAAGGAAACGTGAGCACGAGGTAGTTGGGTAGCCTAGTTCCACGATAGGCGCCATCACAGCCGGTTCGGATTTGGGGTCGTGACAAACATATCCCACACGCCATGCCAACCTACGAAAAACACAGGAACTCCATGGGCCCTTCTGAGCCACAAGAAATTACGTACCCCACTAGACAAGAACTTTTGGATCCCCTTTAGAAACAACTCACTACACGCCACAAGAAATATGCACCATTAACCGCGGTAGACATCACCAAGAACTATCAGAAATCCCATGTGCACAACACCAAACCATCAGGACTGAACTCTTCTAACTCAACCCAACTATGCAGACCACCAAAAATCCAAGAGCATTTCTAAGAAACACCCGAAAAACTCGTCACCTTAAGAACACCCAAAGAACTAACCGTATCCCTTACCATGCCGATCCGTCCTACTACCAAATTGCCCAATTTACCCAGGTTTCTTCTTACTTACCTTCAAATTGACACTTCTTCCTGTCGTAATACCACAATTTGCAACCCAGACTCACCACATGCGACCCAAACACAAAACCATACCGTCTAAGGCTTATAAGCGACTGAATACTCCTTCAATCATCCCCAAAAGTACCACATTCACATTACTCACCCTCAAGGGACTTCTGCGAATCTAAATCCATTACCGTCACCTTCCTCATACCGATATGTAGAATACCACAATTCTTGACATCCTATAACGTAAATCTCAATCACACCGACCAATTAGACAGAATCGACCTGACCCTTTTGCACACTAACATATAAGGAAATTAATGCACTCACTTGAAATCACAAGTAAATTCATACACTGCATACACTATACCTTTTTAATATTGTCACTAAATCATTCAATAGAACCCAATTACTCAACATAGTACATTACAACCTGCATCGAAGAAATTTCCATTACTCGCGACACTCCCAAACCCCATACCTGCAGCTCATAACTAATTTACAAATATACCTCGAACTGAAACCAATACCACACATAATCGTGCAATCGACTTATCAATAACGAACTCCCCCACTTGGCTCAAAGCCAAGGATCAAGACAAACAAGACTATGCCCACACATTATGACTGCCAACATGCTGTGTTGGGATTCAACTAAATCCTCCATCACCTTATATGACCCAAACCATCTAAGAATCAAATCAATTTCCAATCTCGCATCCACCATCGCAATAGCCACACCAACTTCCACAAGCGACCTGAATCCCAATTACAACATATATCTCTTATTAGTAGAAGAGAACTCATTACAGAACTACATAGGGACCACACACCCTAGGACAACTCGCAGGAGATACCCCTGCCCTTTTAGCCTCAACTGCTATCTCTCCATACACTTATGAAGACCACAACTATCACACAATCACTACACCTTCCTGCATCTGAACACAACCGACGCCTACACTTGAGGCATCACAATACGCGGTAAAAACCTGAAGTCGATGGAAGAACTAACACTGGAGCAATGGTCACAGAAATCTCGAGTTTCTGGAAGCTCTACCCACACATGACTGGCCACATGGATACCCTCACTATACACCACGTGTCCCAAGAATGCTACTGAATTGAGCCAAACTTCATACTCGGAGAATTGGAATAGAGCATTTCCTCCCTGAATCCTTATACTGTCATCCTCAGATACTGAGTATGCTACTCCTTGCTACGCGAATATGCCAGGGAGCCATCAATGAATACAATAACAAGGAGTGCTAATATGGCTGGAATACACCGTCAATCAAATACATGAACGTTGCTGGGGCAAACAATCAACTCAGAAGACATTTCCAGGAACTCATAACCGAACAGAGAAATCAGTTTCACTCCACAACAACACAACATGAGAAGTCTTCCAACATACTCACAACTCAGGCCATATACCAAATCAAGACGGAAATAAAACATTCAATAAATCTTACCACATTTCCAGCTAACCCTTTCGACACATTTCACAGTCTGAACACATCTAACCATCAATTCACACCCACCACATAGGCATCTAGTCACCAATTCTCATCAATAAGAACACAAACGGACATACAAGTCCCCAATTACATGTGCCAACACAACTAAAATCTCAGCAATCAAGCCGCAGAATAAATTCGGCCTCAAGTCCTCCAGAATTGCCCATTACCAACATGCCAAAATAACATCTCACCCATGGAAGCCACAAGCCGTCGATGCACAACTGATACAAGGTGCTCTCAGGCGCGCTCAAATACATGGAAGGAATTCAAGAGTTACGCTCTTGGCTGAATACAATGGATTCGCACGATAAAATTTTAAAAATGTGAGATTTGTTTTCTAAGGGTTGCGCAACCTCTCGAAGATAAGTACATACGTCTCCGTACTGATCCGCAAGACTCTACTAAACCTGCTAATGACCAGTGAATCCTATGTAACCTAGCGCTCTGATACCAAACTGTCAAGACCCCAAATCCAGGCCAGTCGTGATGGCGCCTATCATGGAACTAGGCCAGCCAATACTTTACTCAAACATAATAACTCCCATTTACCTCTTTACCATATTGATTACCCATAAAATTTTGCTTTAAATATTTATAAACAAATAAATCTATACTGAAAATTTAAATACAACCCCGAGAACCTGGAGTCATTGGTCATGAGCATCTACATAAATATACAACTCAATGGAAATAAATTATATAATATTAAACAAGAGAAGGAGCAGGACTGCGGACACATGCAGTCACCTTGCAAACCTCCGAGGATCTCTGGAACAAATAGACAGTTCACCCTGCCCTAACACCTGAATCTGCACACAAGGTGCAGGGAGTAATGTGAGTACGCCAACTCAGTAGTAATGAAAATAAATCAGGTCTGAGAAGCACGAAACACATAAAAACAATGTCATCAAGTCACAATATACACAGCCTTACTTTCCAATAGTATAACATAGATATACGAAATCATCATGTCTTAAAAATCAACTTCATAAAAGAAGTCCTTTAAAGAATGCACATTTTTAACAACATTAAAACAAAGGATTTGGTATGCAAATGAATGCAGAAAAATCATAGTAGCCCCTCGGGCAAAACATGTTTCATAATCAGCCCCTCGGGCATGCCTCACAATCTCTCAGCACCTCACAATCACTCAGCAACTCACATTCCCTCATGCCTCCCAATCACTCATCACTCGAACTCGGTGCGCTCACTAGGGGTGTGTATAGACTCCGGAGGGGCTCCTTCAGCCCAAGCGCTAATATCAAGCCATCTCGTGGCGTATCATATCCTCAAAATCATTCTTGGCCCTCGGCCACACTCGGTGGAACCACTCATAAAACCCTCGAGCGAAGTAGTAAAATAGGGTACTCGACCCGAAAACATCATTTCAATGCTCATGTAGCGTAAATAAGGCTGAGTTTCACATAAAACAGTATGCACAATGATGCTGAGTAAAATCATCAACAGGTAGTGAGGAAAACAACAGTAAAACGCCCTCAAAGGGTCTAAACAGATCGACACGAGGCCCCAAACACGACTTATAGCCCAAATATTTCACAAACCTTTAGAACATGATTTAACATAAGGTTTTCAGTAAATATGCAACCCATTAGTCGCCGCGGAGAGGACCTAGTCCAATCCAAAAATCAGTACGTGCCTCATACTCGTCATCCGACATGTGCGCCATTCCAAATTCAGTGAGAAAATAATGCAGTCTGGGGTTCCATACCCTCAGGACAAGATTTATAACCATTACTTACCTCTACCGGGCCACAACACTAGTCCGCTATGCTTTGCCCCTCAAATTGTATCCTGATTGCACCGAATCTACCCAAAACCAGTTAACTTTATCAATATATATCGAAGGAACTCAACCCAATCGAAATTTATCAAATTATACAAGAATCTCGAAATTCGGCAAAACCCGAGCCCCGGGCCCACATCTCGGAATTCGATAATATTTACATTACTAGAAACCTCGTCCTCCCACAATTCTAATCATACCAAAATCATCAAAATCAGATCACATTTGCCTACACAAAACCTCAAAATAATTTCCAATTCTCCACCCCCTTCTTCCAAACCTTTTCATACTGAAATCCTTAAATTTTCAAGCCTAATCCAAACAAAATAGCATATGAGCAATGTTAGCAACCAAAGAACTTACCTTTGCTGAAGAATCTTGAGTTTCCCTCTCTAAATTGCCTTCAATGGACTCCTCCCGCATGCAAAATGATGAAAAAATAAGAAATTCTCGCGGAGGGTCCTTTTTATACTGTTTCTGCCCAGTCATTTCCGCTCCTACGGAGAATTAGCCGCACCTGCTGTCCCAGATGCCTACCTGTGAAAACTCACTTAACGGGCTAATCCCGCGCCTGCGACCATTTCTCTGCACCTGCGGCTGCGCAGGTGCGATGCTCTTTCCGCACCAGCGACATCGCACGTGCGACAAACTCCTCGCACCTACAGACCACTCCCCACTCAACCAAAACTCGCACCTGTAGAGCCCAGTCTGCTCCTGCGGAACTGCACCTGCGGCTCCCTTTCCGCAGGTGCGAAAACACCAGCAACAAGAAATTCACCAAAGTCATTCCAAATTTCTCGCCAACCATCTAAAACCAATCCCGAGCCCCTCAGGGCCCCAACCAAACATACCAACACACCCCATAGCATTATTCCAACTTAGTCGAGCCTTCAAAACACTAAAAACAACACGGAAAAACCAATTTACATCAAATTCAAGCCTATGAACTTTGAAACATCCAAATTTTTCCAACTACGCCGAAACCAACTAAAACATTTCTGATTTACCTGAAATTTTGCACATATATCGAGGATGACATTACGAACCTGCTCCATCTTTCAGAATTCCATTCCGACCTCGATATCCTATTTTCCACTGTCAACCGGAAATCACCAAAAACTAACTTTCGCCAATTCAAGCCTAATTCTACTCCGGACATAACAAAAATATTTTGAACACACTCTTAAGTCCCAAATCACCTAACGAAGCTATCCGAGCCATAAAATCTGCATTTCGAGGTCGTTTACCAATAAGTCAACTCTCAATTGACTTCCTCAACCATTAGGCTACCTTGAGATACTAATTGCCTCAATGCTCACCACACACATAAATGAAGATGAACCACATAAAATGAAGCAGAAACAGGGGAAACGGGGCTAAACTCTCGGAACGAACGGTCGGGTCGTTAGAGCGGGATACTCACTAGGTACATATATATACTTATGCTATGATGTTGCACTTCTGTACTTAACTGTACAAGTTCTGGGGTTGGTGTTCTAGTTATCCGAACGGAGCTTGACACATTCCGGACCAGACTCCACGGTGAGCTGCCTCCCCTGGCGATTCCCAGCTATCCCATGGAGTTATCTTTTGTTTATTCCTGTCTATATCCTTTCAGACAGCAGTACCTCTTGTATCTTCTTTTGTATATTCTACTAGTCGCCCATTGACTTGTGACACTAGTTCCTGGCACACACTTAGTAGATTCTATTTTCTTTGGAGTGTATACATATGTGTGTAATGGATCACGCTCATTTTGGATGTATGTATCTAAATTGATAAATGCTTCCGCTTCTTTATTAAATCAGTTGAGTGTAAAACGTTTCGAAACATGTGGGGTTGGTATGTTAATAAGGAAAACTTCACTAGTAAGCAACTGTTGGCTTGCCTAACCCGTTGTTGGGCGCCATCACGTCCCCCGTGGGATTTTGGGTCGTGAAAATTAGGATGAATTTTCATTTCTTTGTCATTTATGTGGTAGTTTCGGAGCGTTATGCGTCCGTTGAAGTCATCAGAAGGGCTTGGAGGCCGGTGTCAGAATTTCGGAGTGAGCTAAGTCTCCTTTCTAACTTTGTGAGGGGAAATCGCCCCCCTAGGTGAAATAATTCACTACATGTTATTATCTTCGGGGGCTATGCACGCACGAGGTGACGGGAGTCAGTGCGTAGCTACTATTATGCCATGTCTGGGTAGCCTAGGACCCACTAGAATGCTTTATATGTGTACTTGTAAACTTGCCTATATCATTGAACTACTAATATGACCGAAAACGTAGTTAAATGTTTAAAAGAATGCTAGAGTTCATATTTTTAATCTTCTAAAAAGGGAATTTGTTTCCGCTGTGAATATATGTGTACCTTGACTAGGTGGTATCGAGGAATACCATTAAATTTGACAAATGAGTTTCAAAAAAAAGATTTCAAAACCTATATTTCATATTTCTTTTAATAAATATTTTACTACTTTCCTGAGAACAACGGTTTTCTTGATAAAAATATGAGTTTATTTTGTGGATATGTGTAACTTTGGGTGTCTGAGTCGCTTGAGTGATTTGCGAGCAGGAAGACCTTGTATTTGTGTATATATTCATATGAGCACGTGAGTCGCATGTACGATTCGCGAGCAGGCTAGCCGTATTATGTTAACCGCGTCGCATGATCGATTCGCGAGCGGGGCAGATAGATGCATCTATTGTTAGAGCCGGTCGACCCCTCGCCAGTGCACAATTTATTATTGTTGGTCCATGCCGTTCGACCCTCGGCATTGCTTGCGCATGATATTTGCTGCGTAGTTGCTATGATAATTGCCTGATTACTGGCCTGAAATGTTAAATTGTCAATTGAAATGACAAAGATCTAAAGTTATTAAAAAGACTTTTGGAAGAAGTTGTTCCTTCCATTGATTTATTACTATTTGATTAAATCACCACGTTGATTAATTGTGAATATGACGAAGATATATGGTGTTAAAAATGAACGAAATTGAAGGATACTTAAATCATGTTTAATAAACTACCTATGATAAAAACCATGCTTAGTGTCACCCTTAAATATTTTAAATGGACCCTTAGTAAGTGTCTAAATTGAGCTCTCGTCACTACCTCTCTGAGGTTAGGAGGGCGACTTACTAACTACACGTTGTTTTTGTACTCATACTGCACTTGCTGTGCATTTTATTGCATAGGTACTTACATAGCAAATGTTGAGGATTCGGAGACTTAGGCGAGCTGCATCTTCCGGAAGCGATCAGCAGCTGACAGAGTCTCCTTCAGACCGTATTTATTTATGTTTTTAAATTTCCTTGTCTAGTTGCATTTCGGACAGGCTTTGTAGTATTTGTAAAATTCTTACAAATTGCTCATATACTTGTGACACCGGGTTCTGGGATATGTATTGGGATAATTGTTTAAGTGAAATCTTTAGATCACTGTCTTTAAATAACAAAATTCTATTTGTTGTCGTATTTTAATTTAAGAAAATGAATTCATTAGATTATGAAATGCGAGAAAAGGTAACAGTTTAGAAAATGCTAAAACGTGAATGTATTTCAACTAATTAATGTTATGGCTTGCCTGACAGTAGTGTCCGGCGCCATCACGACCTATGGATTTTGGGTCGTGACACTTTATGTTTTAATATCAAGTATTCTATTCATTAGCAAAATAAAAAACAAAAACAAAGAAAAAAGAAATATAGATATTTTTCAACTAGAACTATACCTTTTCAAAATAACCAAACATGTACCCGGCAGATGATACTATTTAATATGCCATCTCTATAGTGCCACCTTTTTATCATTATAAAATTGGGAAAGCTACGCTCTTATACCATGCAACATACGTCTAACTTAATATTACTTCATCAACTGAAATCTCGAAAACTATATGAAAATTAACCGTGGTACAGAGTACGCAAATCAAGAATTACTCTGCTTATTTTATGAAAAATTACATAGGAAGACTATACCTCTGTTCCGTTGGATAATAAACCATGTTCATCATCCTCATCAGAAAATTTCCGAAGAGTTCCATCCCTCCTTTTCTGAAAACCCCGGAGCTGGCGGTGGGGACTGATAGAAACCCCTAGCACCCGTACAACCACTGGAAGTGCTCGAGCTGCACTCTTAGCTGGGAGGGCTCTAAATGAAGTATGGCCTGACTGAGAACCACGGGGACCCTGCCCCAAGGAGGCACCACCATATGCTGGACGGTCTGACTGAGGGGGCCTGAATGAACGGCCCCTACCCTGCTGAAACTGTCCCCTGAAGGGAGCACCACTGGAACTTCCCGAACAACGAGGACTCTTGGCCTCCCCCTCCTCCGGCTCCTGGCGGTGAACATATTCAATATCTCGAGCTATGCCAACAACCTGCTCGAATGAAGCACCCGATACTCTCTCCCGAGTCATAAGCAACCGAAGCTGATAAGAAAGACCATCTACAAACATCCTCACCCTCTCCCTATCAGTAGGGACAATCTGAGAAGCATACCTAGCCAACTCGGAGAACCTCATCTCGTATTGAGTAACGCATAACTCTCTCTGGCGCAGCTGCTCAAACTGCCTGAGTTGCTCCTCTCTGTGGGACTGGGGAACATATTTCTCCAAGAAGATAGTGGAGAACTACCGCCAGGTAAGTGTTGCTGAACCAACAGGTCTACGCCTCTCGAGTGACTACCACCATGTAAAGGCAGCACCCGCAAACTGAAATGTAGCAAATGAGACCCCACTGGTCTCCAAAATACCCGTGGTGCGCAGTATCCTCTGGCACCTATCTAGAAATACCTGGGCATCCTCGCCCTCTGTACCGCTAAAAGTCGGTGGCTGAAGTCTGCTGAATCTCTCCAACCTGCGCTGCTCATCCTCGGGCATAGCAGGGACCACATAATCCTATATACTCTGTGCATCCTGCTCACGTGCCAGGGCAGCTGGGGTCTGATTGCCTCCCCCGGCCTGATCTGTAGTGGCAGAAGAAGACATGGCGACTACGTGAGCCAAACTGGTGCATATTGTCAATATCTGAGACAGGGCCTCCTGAAGACCCGGAATAACCATAGGCACTATAGGTGCCTGAGCCTTTCCTGTTGGGACACCATCGGCGGAACCCTGACCATGATCGATGGGGGGATCCTGAGGTACTGCCCCGGTTGGCCCCCTACCTCTACCATGCCCTCGACCACGGCCTCGACCTCTCTCTGGCCTAGCTGGTGACTGGTCACTCTAATCGGTGCGGTGTGTCCTCACCATGTGCGAGAGAAATGAAACAACGTAAGTTCAGATTTTAACAATCAATAGATCAACACGAAAGAGCTCATGAAATATAGAATGTTTCCTAAAAGTTCGGCGGCCTCTCGAAGATAAGTATAGACGTCTCCGTACAGATCTGCCAGACTCTACTTAACCTGCTCATGACCGTTGAGTCCTATGTTATCTAGGGCTCTGATTCCAAACTGTCACGACCCCAAATCCCAACCGGCCGTGATGGCGTCTATCGTGGAACTAGGCTAGACAATGTATCACATGTTCACAATTTCTTTAAAAACGTACCATTTTCGGAATTTGAGCATTTCATAAATATACAGAGTTACTGAATAAAGAAGGTCATCATAGAACAATACTGCAATCCCCAAAACTCGGAGCCAACATGTCATGAGCATCTAGTGAAATAATCCAAAATAAACTATTATAATACAAATCCCTGAATCAAAGTTAAATACACAGGAAGGGAAAATAGAGATGCTGCGGACGCTGGACAGCTACCTCTATATCCCGCAATCTGGCTCCGCTGCGGACTATAAAGGCTAATGCCCAAGGTCTGCTCCTGAATCTGCACACAGAGGTGCAGGGAGTAATGTGAGTACACCAACTCAGTAGTAATGAAAATAAATCAGGTCTGAGCAGCAAGAACATATAAAATCAATGTCATCAAATCAAATGAGGCACAGTCTTACTTTAAAATAGTATAACATAGATGTATGAAATCGTCATGCCTTTAAAATCAACTTCCGAAAAAAAAAACCCTTTAAAAATATATATGTTTCAACAACTTCAACCGAAAGGTCTAGTATAAAAAATATAATGAATCATATAGAGGCCCCTCGGGCAAAACATATTTCATAAGCTCAGAGTGAAAGTAGCAGAATCATCAGTAGCCCCTTGGGCAAATCAGCCCCTCGGGCATGCCTCACAGTCACTCATAATCAGTCACTCAGCACCTCACAGTCACTCATACCTCCCAATCACTCGTCACTCGGTACTCGGCACTCGGCACTCGCACTCAGTAGGTACTTGAGCTCACTGGGGGTGTGTACAGACTCCGTCTTCGGAGGGGCTCCTTCAGCCCAGGCGCTAAATAAACAGCAAAATCATGGCATCAATCACTCTCAGGCTCTCGGCCTGTATCATATCATAAATATCCGCACAACATTGTCCCTCGGTCGCACTCAGTCAGACACTCTCAACATGCCACTCGGGCCATAGATAAAACAGTGTTCTCGACCCAAAAATAGTATTTCATTTCAAGAAATAGTAATATCAATAAATATGAGTGTCAACAATTTCACAAGAAAGACTGAGTGTAGAAACATAGTTTTAAAGTAGTGGGAAAACCAGTAAAATAGCCCCCAACGGTTTAAAACAGATCGGCACTCGGCCCCAAACATGGTTCACAGCCCAAATATTATACAATCCTTTAGAACATAACTAACATAAGGTTTTGAGTTAATATGAAACTCACTAGTCGCCGCGGAGAGGACCTAGTCCAATCCAAATTCAGTACGCGCCACATACTCGTCATCCGACATGTGCACCATTCTATAAATAGTAAGAAATACGAAGTCCGGGGTTTCACACCCTCAGGACAAGATTTATAGCTATTACTTACCTCTACCGGGCCGCTACAGTAGTCCGCAATGCACTTGCCCCTCAAATCTGCTCACGATTGCACCGAATCTAGCCAATATAAGTTCAACATCGTTAAAATATACTCAAGGAACACAACCTAATTGAAAATCATCAAATTAAACAAAAATCTCGAAATTCGGCCCAACCCGATCCCCCGACCCACATCTCGAAATTCAATGATTTTTACATCATTAGAAACCTCGTCCTACCACGATTCTATACAAACCAAGAACACTAAAATCGGACCACAATTACCATTCCAAAACCTCAAAAGAAATCCCAATTCCTTCCTCCCATTTTTAACACTTTTTGCTACCCAAATCCTTAAATTTTCAAGCCTAATCTTAACAAAATAGCATAGGAACGGGATTAACAACCAAAGAACTTACCTTCGCTGATGATCCTTGAAATTCTCTATCAAAACAACTTTCAATGGACTCCTCCCGCATGCAAATTGATGAAAAACTAATAAATTTCGCGGAGGGGTCCTTTTTATACTATTCTGCACAGTTATTTCCGCACCTCCGGACAATTGGCCGCACCTGCGGTCCCAAGTGCGCACATGCGAGACTCACTTAACTGGCCAATTCTCGCGCCTACGACTACCTTTTCGCACCTGCGACATCGCAGGTGTGACAAACTCCTCGCACCTGCGGACCTCTCCTACACAAGCAAAACTCGCACCTGCGACCTTACTCTCCGCTCCTGCGCAACCGCACCTGTGACTCACCTCACGCAGGTGCGAAAACACCAGCAAACCAGCACAGCAGATTTCAAAAAATCACTCCAACTTCCCGTCAACCATCCGGAATCAATCCCGATCCCCTTGAGGCCAACAACCAAACATACCAACATACCCCATAGCATTATTCCAACTTAGTCGAGCCTTCAAAAGACAAAAAAAACACGAAAAAATCACCTTTTCATCAAATTTAAGCCTAAGAACTTTGAAACTCCTAAAACTCGCCACCTACGCCGAAACCAACAAAAACACCTCTGATTAACCTGAAATTTTGCAGACATATCCAAAATGACATTACGAAACTGTTCCAACTTCCGGAATTCCATTCCGACCTCGTTAGCCTATTTTCCACTGCCAACCGAGAATCGCCAATTCAAGCCTAATTCTACACTGGTCATCACAAATATTTTCTGAACACACTCCTAAGTCACAAATCACCTAACGAAGCTATTCGAGCCATAAAAGATGCGTTCTGAAGTTATTTACCAATAAGTCAACTCTCAGTTGACTTTCTCAAATATTAGGCTACTTTAAAAGGCTAAATGCCTAAACTCTCATTATAACCACTCCGGATCCAAACCAACTGATCTATTACATTAAAAAACAAGATAGAGATACATAACAAATGCTGAAATATGGGAAATGGGGTAAATCTCACGGAACGACCGGTCGGGTCGTTACATAAGTAATGGTTGTAAATCTTGTCCTGAGGGTATGGAACCCCGGACTGCATATTTCTCACTGATGTTAGAAAGGCGCACATGTCGAATGATGAGTATGTGGCGTGTACTAATTTTTGGATTGAACAAGGTCCTCTCCGCGGCAACTAATGAGTTGCATATTTACCCAAAACCTTATGTTAAATTATTTTCTAAAGATTTGTGAAATATTTGGGCTATAAGCCGTGTTTGGGGCCTCGTGCCGATCTCTTTAAACCCTTTGAGGGCTTTGTACTGCTGTTTTGCTTACTATTTGTTGATGATTTCACTTAGCATCATTGTGCATACTGTTTTTCAAAACTCAGCATGATTTACACCACTTTTAGATTTAAACTGATGTTTTGGGTTAAGTACCCTGTTTTATTGATTTGCCTGATGGGCCTTTCGAGTGATTCTACTGAGTGTGGCCGAGGGCCAGAGTGATGGTGAGGTGCTGAGTGAGGCTGAGGGCTTGATTGTGAGGATATGATATGCCACGAGGTGGCTTGATATTAGCGCATGGGCTGAAGGAGCCCCTCCGGAGTCGGAGTTTGTACACACCCCTTGTGAGCGCAGGTACCTACAGAGTGCCGAGCGACGAGTGATTAGGAGGCATGAGTGATTGTGAGGTGCTGAGTGAGTGAATACAAGTGATGGTGAGGTATGACCGACGGGATGATTAGGAGTGACTATGAGGCATGCCCGAGGGGCTAATTATGATACATGTTTTTCCCGAGGGGCTACTGATGATTTTACTACTTTCACTCTGAGTTATGAAATATGTTCTGCTCGAGGGGCTACTGATGATTTACTACTCTCATTATGAGATTATGAAATATGTTTTTCCCGAGGGGCCTCTATATGATTCATTTCATTTTTATACTAAACCTTTCGGTTGAAGTAGTTGAAAAATATACATTCTTTAAAGGATTTTTGTGAAGATGTTTTAAGGCATGATGATTTCACAAATCTATGTTATACTGATGGAAAAAAAGGTTGTGCCTCTTGTGATTTGATGACATTGATTTTATTTGTTTCTTGCTGCTCATACTTGATTTATTTTTATTACTACTGAGTTGCCGTACTCACTTTACTCCATGCACCTTGTGTGCAGATTCAGGTGTTAGGGCAGGGTGAGATGCCTATCTATTCCAGAGATTCTCGGAGGTTTGCGAGGTAGCTGCATGCGTCTGCATTCCTACTCCCTCTCTTGTTTGATATTGTAGAATTTATTTTCGTTGAGTTGTACATTTAGGTAGATGCTCATGACCAGTGACTCCGGGTTCTTGGGGGTTGTATTTATTATTCAGTATTTTTTTACTATTTTTATAAATGTTTAAAGGAAGTTTTATGGGTAATCAGTATAGTAAAAATGTAAAAAGGGAAGCTTATTATGGTTCGAGTTGGGTTTTGGCTGAGCTAGTTCCATGATAGGCGCCATCACGACTGGCCTGGATTTGGGGTCGTGATAGTTTGGTATTAGAGAGCCCGGTTGCATAGGACTCAAAAGTCATGAGCAGGTTTAGTAGAGTCTTGCGGATCGGTACGGAGACATCTGTACTTATCTTCGAGAGGCTACGAAACCCTTAGGAAAATCTCACATTAAAAAAAAATAATTCTTGTCGTGCACATCCATTGTATTCAGCCAGAGCGTAACTCTTGAATTCCTTCCATGTATTCGAACGCACGACATCGCTTGGTATCAGTTGTGCATCGACAACTTGTGGCTTCCATGGATGAGATGTGACTTTGGCATATTGGTAATGGGCCAGTCTGGATGACTTAATGCCGGATTCATTCTGTGGCTTGATTGCTGAGATTTTTGTTGTGTGGGAATATGTAATTGGGGACTTGTATGTCTGTTCGTGTTCTTATTGATGAGAATTTGTGACTAGACGCCTAGGTGGTAGGTGTGATTTGATGGTTAGATGTGTTCGGATTGTGAATTGTGTTGAAAGGGTTGGCTAGAAATGTGATAAGATTGACTGAGTGATTGATTTATGTGTCGATTTGGTATATGGCCTTGAGTCATTAGTATGTTGGAAGACCTCTCATGTTGTGCAGTTATGGAGTGAAGCGGATTTCTCTGTTGGGTTATGAGTTCCTAGTGATGTCTCTGAGTTGATCATTTACCCAGTAACGTTCATGTATTTAATTGACGGTGTATTCCAGCGTCCAGTGAGGGTATCCATGTGGTCATTCATTTGCGGGTAGAGCTTCCAGAAGCTCGATATTTCTGTGACCGCCGCTCCAGTGTTAGTTCTACCATCAGCTTCAGGTTTTTATCGCATAATGTGGTGCCTCGAGTGTAGGCGTCAGTTGTGTTCAGATGAAGGAAGGTGTAGTGATTGCCTGATATTTCTGGTCTTCAGACGTGTATGGAGAGATATCAGTTGAGGCTAAGAGGACAGGGGTGTCTCCTGCGAATTTTCCTAGGGTGTGTGGTCCCTATGTAGTTCTTTAATAAGTTCTCTTCTACCAGTAAAAGATATATGTTGTAATTGGAGTTTAGGTCGCTCGTGGAAGTTGGCGTGGCTATTGCAATGGTGGATGCGAGATTGGCAATTGATTTGAGTGTTAGATGGTTTGTGTCATATAAGCTTATGGAGGATTTAGTTGAACCCCACCACAACATGGTGGCAGTGATAATGTGTGGGCATAATGTTGTTTGTCTTGATCCTTGGCTTTGAGCCAAGTGGGGGAGTTCGATATTGACAAGTTGATTCCATGATTATGTGTGGTATTGCTTTCAGTTCGAGGTATATTGATAAATTAGTTATGACTTGTAGGTATGGGGTCTGGGAATGTCATAAGGGAAATTTCTTCGATATAGGTTGTAGGGTACTAGTTTGGGTAATTAGGTTCTATTGAATGATTTAGTGGAAATTGTAAAAGGTGCAGTGTGTGCAGCGTATGAATTTGCATGTGGTTTCAAGTGCGTGGATTACTTTCCTAGTATGCTAGTGTTCAAACGGGTCAGGTCGATTCTGTCTAATTGGTCAGTGTGATTGAGATTTACATTAGAGGATGTCAAGACTTGTGGTATTCTACATATCGGTATCAGGAAGGTGAAGGTAATGGCTTTAGATTCGCAGAAGTCTCTTCAGGGTAAGTTTTTCTAATGGGGTGCATTTGGGAATAATTTAGGGAGTATTCAGTCGCTTATGAGCCTTAGACGGTATGGTTTTATGCTTGCGTCACGTGTGGTGAGTTTAGGTTGAAAAATTAGGGTATTACGGCAAGAAGAAATATCAATTTGAAGGTAAGTCAGGAGGAACTTGGGTAAACAGAGCAACTTTGTAGTAGGAAGGATTGGCATGGTAAGTGATACGATTAGCTTTTTGGGTGTTCTTAAGGTGAGGAGTTTTTCGGGTGTTTCTTATCAATGCTCTTGGATTTTTGGTGGCCTGCGTAGTTTGGTTGAGATAGAAGAGTTCAGTCCTGATGGTTTAGTGTTGTGCAAATGGGATTTCACGTAGTTCCTGGTGGTTTCTACTACAGTTAAGGGTGCATATTTTCTTATTGCGTGTAGTGAGTTTGTTTCTAAATGGGATCCAATGGGAGTTCTTGGCTATTTGGGTACGTAGTTGCTTATGGCTCAGAAGGGGCCATGGAGTTCACGTATTTTCCCTAGGTTGGCATGGCGTGTGCGGTATGTTGGGTAGAGTTGAGATTTGCATATATGAGGTCAAGGTTCGGTTCCGCAAGGAAGGTTATAAATTCTTAAGCAGCATGGATAGTTTCAGATGACTAGGTAGATTATATAACTAATTGGTACGACGTGACGAGGGTATATATATATATATATATATATATATATATATATATATATATAAAAGAGCAATGTGTTTGAGTTAAGGGTACTTCATTGGTTCCGACACCCTATTGTTGGATCGACTGTTGATATTCAAGGTTGCTTGGTGAACGGAAGAATTATCGGGGTAGTCCCCGTGGAATGAATGAGTATTTGGGATGTGTTATATATCCGAGCGGTTGAGTTGTGATCAGATATAGTAATACGTACGTTGCATGGATTGCGAGACTGAAAGTTCTCATAAAGAGGATATATTATGGAAGTAAACTATGAAGAGGCGAGATTAGCTAGTCGGATGTTAGTATGTACAATGATTCTGTCATTATGAACTTTTTGGTAAGTTGTCTATCTTTTGTGGGTGATCAAAGTGAATTTAGGGTCAGTGGTAGGCTAATATGGGTGCGTGTTCTGCACCGGGTCGGAATTGTTGGCTCTATATTTCTATTATTGAGAAATATAGCATTCGATTGTGATTGAGTTTATTCATGTTCTGGAGTGATCTATGAGTTACCCTTCGGTGTTGCGAGGAGTGGTGATTATTGGTTATATGCACATAAGGTGCGGTTCTAATTGGGCTTTATAGCTAGATTTGAGTATGGTAAGTTATTGGGTATTGCGGGATTGAGGCGTGTTGGTTATATATCTTCTGTTTTGGGTGGATAGTATCGTCCGGGTTACCCCTATGGTTATGGAAATGCACTTTGAGTACTTGATGCCAAATTTTGAGTGGTTATTGATTTTTGGCAAGGTGTCTTGAAGAATTTAAAGTGGACCAGCATTGGATGAGATCGCGCAGTGTAGCGGAGTTATGTAGGGGTATAACTTTTTGTATTTGAAACATGTGTTTTTGATTTTCACAGTTTGTGCCAGGTGGTTAGTATGATATGGTGATGGTAATTATTAATGGCAGGATAAGCCTATCGTGTGGATCTTTTATATAATTTGATTACATTGGGAAGTTGTTGTTAAGTTCCCAAGTTGCACATGTTTTGGCTTAGGATTGTATCCATGTGTCGAATTGTTAGTGTCATGTTATCAGGGTGGCTGTGAAGGATGAGAGGATGTCATTGGACCTAGAACAAATATTTTCGGAATTTTCTACAGCATATTTAGAAGGATATAGATCGCGAGTCGGCTTAGAAATCTGCTATAATTCCTGTTTGGGAAAGGGGAATTTCATGTCTGGATGATCGGACAAATGTCTGTTATTTCTACGTACTTCTTTCATCATCGGCAGTATATGGAAGTTTTAGAGTGAGTCATTTCGTGATAAGAGGTTATGTACCGGTATTGGGTTGTTTTGAGCAGCTATTGAGGTTAAGAGTTATTGCTATGAGAGTTGGGTCACGTGATGTATTATGTGATTTCATCTAGGGTGTGTTTATGGATTGATTCAGCATGTTCAGACCTGTTCAGTTTACAGTTACAGAAATTTTGATCTTATATATCATTTCAGAAGTGGGAATTTGGTTCCAAGGTTTATGGGCCAGGAATTGGATTTTGAAATTTCAACGGTATTGTGCTATGGGACCTATATAGGATAGGGTGACGTGGGATCACCCCCGGGTATGTGCATGATAAGTTATGTAACAATTTGATAGTGTTACAGAACAACTCTTGGCACGTTCGAGGACGAACGTATGTTTACGTGGGGGAGGATGTAATGACCCAGCTGGTCGTTCCGAGAGTTAATCCCCATTTTCCCCGTTTCAACTTCATTTATGTGTGTTGGGCGGTTGGTTCGGGTTCAGAGTGGTCATGATGGGAATTGAGCCAATTAGTCTCTCAAGGTAGCCTAATAGTTGAGAAAGTCAATTGAGAGTTGACTTATTGGTGAACAACCTCGGAATGCGGATTTTATGGTTGGATAGTTTTTTTAGGTGATTTAGGACTTAGGAGTGTGTACAAAATATTTTTGTGATATCCGGTGTAGAATTAGGCTTGAATTGGTGAAAAGTTAGTTTTTGGTGATTTTCGGTCGGTAGTGGAGAATAGGCTATCGAGGTCGGAATGGAATTCCGAAATTTGGAACAGGTTCGCAATGTCATTTTGGATGTGTCTGCAAAATTTCAGGTCAATCGGAGGTGTTTTGGTTGGTTTCGGTGTAGTTTGCAAAATTTGGAAGTTTCAAAATTCATACGCTTGAATTTGATGTGATTTTGGTGTTGTTGCGTTGTTTTTGGTGTTTCGAAGGCTCGACTACGTTTAAATGATGTTATGGGATATGTTGGTATGTTTGGTTGAAGTCCCGAGGGCCTCGGGTGTGTTTCTGATGGTTAACTGACCAACTTTTGGCTTGAAAATTGGCCAGATTTTTGTTGGAGTGAGTTTCTGGTTTCCTTCTACGCGATCGCGGGAGGGAGCTTGCGATCACGTAGACCTAGATGTGGATTGCAGGATTTTTATTATACGCGATCGCGTGATGGAGGTCGCGATCGCGTGAGTATGAGGTAGTTGGGCAGCGAAATCGCGTGGTGTTATTTTCGTTCGTGTAGAGTTAAAGGGGCACGTGAGTGGGCTGAGTCGTTGTTCTTCGCGATTGCGTAGAGTGGTTTGCGATCGGATGAGTTTATGTCTTGATTGATCGCGATCGCGTGTGGATGTCTGCGATCGTGTATGGTATTTTGATGGGGTAGCATAATTGTTCTTCGCGATCGCGTGGGAGCTTCCGCGATCGCAGTGAAGAAAAGGCCCGGGTAGTCAATTTTAAGTTCTATTTCGGGGGTTCCTGGTCATAACTTGTTTTTCCAGTTTTCTGCTCGGGAGAATGACCTCTTGAACGAACTTTTCAGTAGGGTTCTTGTGATTCGGAGCAATCGGGAGCCAACTTTGAGGGGCAAGAGCATTGTAGACTAGTGTTGTGGCCCGGTAGAGGTAAGTAATGGTTATAAATCTTGTCCTGAGGGTATGGAACCCCAGACTGCAGATTTCTCATTGATTTTAGAAAGGCGCACATGTCGGATGACGAGTATGTGGCGCATACTGATTTTTGGATTGGACCAGGTCCTCTCTGCGGCAACTAATGAGTTGCATATTTACCCAAAACCTTATGTTAAATTATTTTCTAAAGATTTGCGAAATATTTGGGCTATAAGCCGTATTTTCGGCCTCGTGCCGATCTGTTTAGACCCTTTAGGGCTTTTTACTGCCATTTTCCTCAGTATTTGTTGATGATTTCACTCAGCATCATTATGCATACTGTTTTTCGAAACTCAACATGATTTACACCACTTTGAGATTTAAACTGATGGTTTGGGTCGAGTACCCTGTTCTAGTGATTTGCGTGAGGGGCCTTTCGAGTGGTTCTGCTGAGTTTGGCCGAGGGCCAGAGTGATGGTGAGGTACTGAGTGAGGCCGAGGGCCTGATTGTAGGGATATGATAGGCCACGAGGTGGCTTGATATTAGCGCTTGGGATGAAGGAGCCCCTCCGGTGTCAGAGTATGTACACACCCCCAGTGAGCATAGGTACCTATAGAGTGTCGAGTGCAGAGTGCCAAATGCGAAGTGATTGGGAGGCATGAGTGACTGTGAGGTGCTGAGTCAGTGAATACAAGTGATGGTGAGGTTATGCCCGAGGGGCTGATTAGGAGTGACTGTGAGGCATGCCCGAGGGGTTAATTATGATACATCTTTTGCCCGAGGGGCTACTGATGATTTCACTACTTTCACTCTGAGTTATGAAATATGTTCTGCCGGAGGGGCTACTGATGATTTACTACTCTCACTCTGAGCTTATGAAATATGTTTTGCCCGAGGGGCCTCTATATGATTCATTTCATTTTTATACTAAACCTTTTGGTTGAAGTAGTTGAAAAATATACATTCCTTAAAGGATTTTTGTGAAGATGTTTTAAGGCATGATGATTTCACAAATCTATGTTATACTGTTGGAAAAAAAGGTTGTGCCTCTTGTTATTTGATGACATTGATTTTATTTGTTTCTTGCTGCCCATACTTGATTTATTTTCATTACTACTGAGTTGGCGTACTCACATTACTCCATGCACCTTGTGTGCAGATTCAGATGTTAGGGCAGGGTGAGATGCCTATCTGTTCCAGAGATTCTCGGAGGTTTGCGAGGTAGCTGCATGCGTCTGCATTCCCACTCCCTCTCTTGTTTGATATTGTAGAATTTATTTTCGTTGAGTTGTATATTTATGTAGATGCTCATGAATAGTGACTCCGGGTTGTCGGGGGTTGTATTTATTATTCAGTATAATTTTGACTGTTTTTATTAATGTTTAAAGGATCTTTTATGGGTAATCAGTATAGTAAAAATGTAAAAAGGGAAGCTTATTATGATTTGAGTGATGTTTTGGCTAGCCTAGTTCCATGATAGGAGCCATCACGACTGGCCTGGATTTGGGGTCGTGACAGTAGTTTTGGAGCGTTATGCATCGATTGGAGTCGTCGGGAAGGCTTGGAGGCCGTTTATAGTATTTCGGAGTGAGGTAAGTCTCCTTTCTAATTTTTTGAGGGGGAAATTATCCCCATAGGTGAACTAAATGAATATCTGATATTATCTGTGGGGGGCTACGTTCGCACGAGGTGACGGGAGTCCATGCGTAGCTGCTATTATGCCATGTCCAGGTAGCCTAGGACCCACTAGCATGCTTTTTGTGTGTACCTGTGACCCTGCCTGTAAGATTAAACTGCTAATATGACCGAAAACGTGATTCAAAGTTTAAAAGACAACTAGACTTCATATTGTTAACCTTCTAAAAAAAGATAATTGTTTCTGCTATGAATATATATATATGTGTATCATATTTATGCACATAAGTTTATAAAGAAATAAGTCTTACGCAAATAAAAATGCAGATTCATGGGGGAAAGACAACAGATTTCAGATCTTCAGATTTCATATATAAAGGGAAACTCAGTTTTACATACCTTTAAGAGTAGGATAACAACAGACTAAATAAAGGTCAGGCAGATAGAAATCAGCAGAAAAAGGAAGAGAAACCCAACAACAATGAACAGCAATCCCAGAGAAGACCAAACAGTCCAGCAAGAATACCAAAATGATTGGACCAAAGCAGCAAACAAAACCAAAATCATTTTTTGGAAAGAAAACCACATCTATAAACCAACTTAAGTTCAGATTGTTTCCCCTCCTACTGCAAATCCTTCTCCTTTCTGTTTTTCTTTCTTAATTCTTTTAGTTAGTCAATGATTTGTATTTTTCAGTCCAAAAAAAAGTTCCAAAGAAGGGTCTGAAAAAAAATCCCCCTCTAGTGGTAAAAAGTGTGTGTGTATATAGGGACAGTTGGGATGGGATATGCTTAGCATATTCCCTATCCTAAATGAGCTGAAAAGGGTACAGGTACAGCTGTCAACCCTATCTTTTTGGGACAGCTGTATCTTCCAGAACATTCAAGCCCATTGAAATTCCCCTTCTATCCCTAAAGTATCTGATTTCCTGATATTTATTACCTGTTGTAACCCTTGGATTCCCTGAATTTACCATTGGGTAATCAAGGTTACTCTCTTGGGTTATTATTTAACTTTGGTTAGTTGAAAGACTAATTAACTCATTTCAGTTAACTAGGGGTTATTCTTGACTAGGGTTAGGTTAACTAATTAAAGGTTAATTGATTAAGTCTCCATTAGTTAACTAGGTTTAGCTTGTTAATTAATGTAAGTCAATCAGCTTAATTCCCTAACCAAGGTTAACATATTTGGTTTGGTTAATCCCACTCAATTACTAAAAATCAGAAATTTGACTAACTATTAAGCCTAGTTTAACTAATTTGTTTTAGTTAATTAATCTTAAACTAACTTTTTTTTTAGACAGATTTTAAGATTTAGTTAATTGCTTAAGAGGCTATTAGGCTTAGGTTAGTTAACTTAGGTCTTTAGGCTTAGGATAATTAAAAGAAGTCTGGTTAAGTAAACTAGTTCATCTTGATTGAAGGAGTCGACTAAGTTAAATCAATTCTTGGGTTTTAAGTGAGTCTTATGCTATGTTAACTATTAGTCAACAAACAAACTTCAATCTAATCTAATCAACTGATAGCTAAACCTTCATTGTTTTATCAAAGGTTAATTGATTTTAGATTAATTAATTACTTTAAGCTTTTTAGACTTAGGTCAATTCACTGTTATGTAGTTCAAATATATAGTTAATTATTTGTGTATAATCGTCTAATTATACCATTATTTGATCGATTGAAACTAAAGTCGAAACCACAAGTAAGTAAACAAACAGAAAGTATAATTAATATAGGCTTGCCTATCCAACAAAACTAACAATTTTCAACTAAAACGAACATTATGTTAATTAAACAGAAAGGCCCATGGACTCCTAAAATCAGATTAGTACTCAATCTTTAAAGCGAGAAACTTAATAGTCGAGGAAAAATGGGGAAGGAAGGAGGGGAGAAACAGTCTGGGAGGAAGCAATAGTCCCCAACCAGTGAACTATTTGGACAATAAGGTATAGATTAGGTACGCATGCATATTTAGAACTAAAACGACCAAGAAGAGAAGATATTCAACAAAACTAAACTCGAATCAAAGATTTCAAGCTAATCGGCTAAACATAGCATGAATGCATTTGCATATCTAGACTAAGTCAAGAACAAACAAAATGCTACAAACATGTGTTAAACAGTGAGGCATGCGGTTTCATTTTCTTTCTAAAAGAAGCAATATCAGAAGAAAAAGGGAAAATACAAAGGGGGAAGGGGTACCAGTGGGGTACTAACAAACTCCGGCAGGGTTTGGAAATGATCCAAACCCACATGAATCAACAGCTCTCACCAAGAGCTGTTGACTCATGTGGCTTTGAACCATTAATTGTTCCGGATCGTCCTAGTAACAGGAAACTAAGTTTTCTACCTTTCTTAGATCTGAAATCGAAGGAATTCGAGTGGTTTTTACGGGAAGCTGATGGTGGAATGGGGTTAAGGGGGAGGAGAGGATCACAGGGTGAAAGTTTGGGGGTGATTGGAGAAGGTCCGGTGGGCGGACGACGGTGGGATTCTGGGGCGGCTAAGGTTTAGGTTTTAGAGTTCGAAAGAGATGAAGGAAATGGGGGCGGCTAGGGTTTAGGTCTGGGGTTGGGTTTCAGACGAATGAGGGTATGGGGTGGGGTTCGGGCAATTAAATACTAAAAGGGTGGTCAATTCCCAGTCGTTGGATCAAGGATAGATCAATGGCTGGGGTTGAACTTGGCTTAAACGGCGTCGTTTTGGTTAAGCTGGGGCAGGCCGGGTAGGGGATTTGGGTTGGTCCAGATTTAGTGTTAAGGAGAAGGAATTTTGGGCCTGGGTAATTTGGCCCAGGTCCGGTTTTAAACCTATTTTAATTCTAACATTTATTAAAAAAATGTAGTGATTAATTCTAACTTAGTTTTTGTCTAATTATAAATTAATTAAGAGTAATAACATTTGATTTGATACTCATATCATTTAAGGAACAAATTTCACAATTTTGTTAGGAAAAAATGAATGAATTAATCGTTAAATCTACATTGTATCAAATAATCAACATTTTTGTTGTTATTTATTTCAACCGATCACAAGTAATATATTGATTAACTCTAGTTTAAATCTTAATTACTGAGTAAATTAAAGGTTGAAATTTCTAGTTAAAAAATGTGATTATTTAGAGAATAATTTTCCGTAATAAAAATGATTGAAGTCATGCACCGAATCATGCGACTTTAAATCATTTCTGAATCTTAAAAGAAAAATTATGATTGATGTAATGTAGATAATTCACACAAAGACATTGAAATTCAACAAGGTTTATAATCATTAATTAATTTATTGAATTTTGTAGGAACATATAGTAGGTTAAAAATTACATGCTCACAGCTGCCCCTCTTTGCTCGAAAACACGAAGAGTTTTCGGGCAAAGACAAGATGAGCGACAATGAACGACTTTCCCCTATTCATATGTTCCATTGTGAAGCGTTTTGAAAAGTTTGACCGAACCCTGCTTCAAAGGTTGCCTACATATCCTTGGCTATAAAGGAATCAGGTCAGTGTAGTTCTGGAAGTTTTTGGTAGCTGGGACTACTGAGTAACTGTGGTTTCACTGAGGTTGCTGCCGTTATTGCTGTGGATCTCCTCGTTACCCCCAAAGTAAAAAAAACGACAGACTAAACTAAAAACCAATTAGCGGCTAGTTACAAGAATCCTATCTAAGACATGTTCTTGAGTCTTGATTTTCTGCTAGCTCTGACCTGGATCTCAAATGTTTATTAGCCGCAGGTGTTGGTTTCGTCTCTTTTCTTTTCGGACCAAGGCAGGATATACCGAACGGATGACTTCAATCTCGTCCTGAATAGTCCATATCTTCTCCGTATCATGCGTTTTCGGATTCAATCTTCTCTTTCTTCTTTTTGTTCTGCTATTTTGGATCGAAACTTCTTCTTTTGGTCGTCTCGAATTTAACTGTGTTCTGCACAAAATCAAAGAAAACGAACAAAATTTTCTGCCCCAGTATTCACTAGGAAAATTCTGTGAGTTATTGTAATAAAATCTATGCTACTTTATTATTGAAAGCAATGAAAAGCCGGGAAGGGTGTGCCCGAATTTATTGGGGATACCTTATGCCTAAAGGTAAAATCAACTAGGGGTTGGAGACCCCATGTTGGACAAGATCGGCAGGTTATGCTGTCGTCAAGAAAAGGATCACCAGGTTATGCCGGTACCTGGGGGGAGGATCAACGGGTTATGCCATTGTCAAGAAAAGAGATCGCCAGGTTATGCTGGTGTCTGGAAAGGTCAACAGGTTATGCTGTCGCCTGAGAAAGAGATCACTGGGTTATGCCAGTGTCTGGAAGATGAATAACAGGTTATGATGTTGTCAGGAAAAGAAAAGATCACCAGGTTATGCCGGTGTCCGGGGAGGTCAACAGGTTATGCTGTTGCCTGAAAAAGAGATCACTGGGTTATGCCAGCGTCTGGGGGTGATGAACAGGTTATCCCGTTGTCAGGAGGATCACCAGGTTATGCCGGTGTCCGGGAAGGTCAACAAGTTATGCTGTTACCTGAAAAAGAGATCACTGGGTTATGCCAGCGTCTGGAAGTGATCAACAGGTTATGTTGTTGCCTAAAAAAGAGATCACTGGGTTATGCCAGCGTCTGGGAGTGATCAATAGGTTATGCTGTTGTCAGGAGGATCACCGCGTTATGCCGGTGTCCGGGAAGGTCAACAGGTTATGCTGTTGCTTGAAAAAGAGATCACTGGGTTATGCCAGCGTCTGGGAGTGATCAATAGGTTTTGCTGTTGTCAGGAGGATCACCGCGTTATGCCGGTGTCCGGGAAGGTCAACAGGTTATGCTGTTGCTTGAAAAAGAGATCACTGGGTTATGCCAGCATCTGGAAGTGATCAACAGGTTATGCTATTGTCAGAAGGATCATCAGGTTATGCCGGTGTCCAGGGAGGTCAACAGGTTATGCTGTTGCCTAAAAAAGAGCTCACTGGGTTATGCCAGCGTCTGGAAGTGATCAATAGGTTATGCTGTTGTCAGAAGGATCACCAGGTTATGCTGGTGTCCAGGGAGGTCAAGAGGTTATGTTGTTGCCTGAAAGAAGAGATCACCGGGTTATGCCGGTGTCTGCTTGGGTGCGGGACCCTATGTTGGCATCAACTGAGGACTGGGAGATCCTTGGTTGGAAACGGTTTGACCAAGAGTTGAAGATCCTATGCTACTCTTAGGGTCGCATCACATTCAAATTCATTTTTTTTATTTTTTATTTTTTTTTATTTATTTTTTTAATATGCGGGAAAAGATCTTTGGAGGAAACTTCCCTTTCTTTGGAGTCAATGTTGCAGAGTTCCTTTTAGCTCTTGTGCGATTCCTTTTTATTGCATCTACCTTTTGCACTGTTGGTTTTTGCACCTGTTTCCTATTTCAAGCAAAGAACAATTTGTTAGTTTGAAACGGTGGTTGGTTTTGCGGCCTTGATTTTCAGCTACTTGATCTCAGTTCTTTTGACGAATATCTCAACCAACTGCTTGCTTGTTCACTTGCTGGGGATTGGGTTTCCTCTCTAATCTCGGGGCCTTGGCTTTCCAGATTTCACCACGGCGATCGGTCACGTGGGACCCGACATTTTATTTTGCCTTTGTAGGCTTTTCACTTGCTTTTTCTTTTGGATTTTCGGAGTATTGGGGAGGAGGTTTGGCCCCTCAAATTCGCTGCGATGGTTAGTCGTGTGGGACTTAACCTTTCCAACTTTATTTCGCCTTTATTGGATTTTCATTTCTGACTTCTCTTCCAACTGTAACTTTAGGTCATTTGGAATATTTCGGCTTTTCAAACCTTGCCAAGATGGTTAGCCACACGGGTCTCAACCTTTCAACTTCGATTTCCTATATAGGCACTTCAATTCGATTTCCTCCTTTTACTGCTTTGAGTTTGAAATATCGACCGCTCCGGCCAGTTGGGATCGACTCGATACTCCTGACGAAGCTGGGTTCCTTCTGCACATTAGCCCGTATCAAATGGGAGCCCTATAAATCAGTCTTGCCATCTTTTCCTTGCCTTAGTTTCGGGACAGAGTTAGACCGAAAGAGATTCAAAAGAAAAATAAATGACAGAATGGACAACGAATTTAAACAAAAGGTGTCCCTTTCGGGGAAGGGAAAGAAGGACTTATCTGGAGTGCATGCGGACTTCAAATGAACATGACATGCCCTTTGGACTGGATGCTTGATCCGTGTAAACCGTTCGACTCTAAGAAATTCATCGCAGTTATCACCTCGAGATCTAGAAACCTTGCCCCGGGCTGTGTCTATATCAGTGATCCATTATCCTTTTCGATTAGTGGCGCCCTTTGCGAGTTTTCACCAACTAACCTCTCTCATTTCTCTTCT
>ML382015.1:0-21027 GCA_005239525.1 Nicotiana knightiana
TACTTAACTTCTTTCAAACTGATTCAGCTCTTCTTGCATGGAATTTACCCAATCAGCATCTTGCTGGGATTCCCCAATGTTCTTTGGTTCGATCATGGATAGAAAGGCATCAAATGCCCACAGATTTTCAAGGATGATCTTGTTTTGATTTCGGATGCCAAATATGTTATGATGTTCTCAAGAGGGTGAGAAATATGATATCTGTGTGGTTTAAGTACCAACTGTTCATTCCTGGATGATTCCATGGTGTCTTGTTGTTGTGAAGCAGGATCAGGTCCAGGTTGCATATGTTGAATTACCCCTGTCAAGATGCTTGGGGTAGTTGAACCTGGTCCATCACATGTTCCACCTTCCATGCTTGCTTCAATGTGATCACTGCTTCTTACCAGTCCAAGCTCCTCATCTTCAGGTTCCTGTCTCTCAGCAAGAATGTTTGTTTCATCAAAGACAACATGTATACTTTCTTCTACACACAATTCTTTTATTATACACTTTATAAGCTTTGCTATGTGATGAATATCCCAAGAATACTCCCTCATCACTTCTGGGGTCAAATTTTCCTAGGGAATCTTTGCCATTATTATGTACAAAATACTTGCATCCAAAAGCCCTAAAGTGGGATATGTTGGGCTTTCTCCCTTAAGTAATTCATAGGGAGTTTTCTCTACCAGAGGTCTGGTCATGCATCTATTGATTATGTAACAAGCAGTGTTTATTGCTTCAGCCCAGAAGCTGTGAGATAGTTTGCTGGATAGAAACATGGTTCTTGCTATGTCTTCAAGAGTTCTATTTTTCCTTTCAACAACCCCATTTTGTTGTGAGGTTCTAGGAGCAGAAAAGTTATGATTAACACCATGTTCATCACAGAACTCAACAAACTTAACATTCTAAAATTCAGTACCATGGTCAGATCTTATTGATGCTAGTTGATGTCCTAATTGATTTTGAGTTTTCTTGACAGATGAGGTGAACATATCAAATGCTTCATCCTTAGATGCTAGAAATAAGGTCCATGTGAACCTTGAAAAATCATCAACTAGTACCATTACATATCTCTTACCACCTCTACTCAAAGTTCTCATAGGACCACATAGATCCATATGAACCAGTTCCGACGTCTTGGTGGTACTGACTATTTTCTTACTTTTGAAAGAGGACCTCACCTTCTTTCCCCTGGAACATGCCTCACAAACTTTGTCTTCCTTGAACTTAATGTTAGGAAGTCCTACCACTAAGTCCTTAGAGACTAGTTTGTTAAGCTGAGTTAGACTCGCATGACCAAGTCGTTTGTGCCACAGGAGGGGATCACTGTCCAACACACTTAGGCAAGTGATTTCATTTTCAGACAGTGTGGACAAGTCTATGACATAGATGTTATTCATTCTTTTTCCCTGCAAAACAATCTTGTCAATAAGCAGGTTAATCACAAAACATTTTGTGGAAGTAAAAGCAACCAGGCTACCTCTGTCACACAGTTGTAATACACTGATCAAGCTATATTTCAAGCCATCTATTAGATACACATGTTCAATGGATCGTGTGTCATCCTTACTACCTTACCAACCCCAATGATTTTACCTTTCTTTCCGTTTCCAAAGTAGACATTTCCTTCTTTGAGACTTTCAAGTGAAAGGAACTATTCCATGTTCCCAGTCATATGCTTTGAGCAGCCACTATCCAAATACCAAATATGGCTGCCTCCTCTCACTTGAACCTCTGGTTCTTCATATGATTCCTTGTCAGATTCTCCAATTTCCATGAGCGCCTGATCTTCAGTCTCCCCATCTTCTGATTCTTCATCTGCACTTTCCTCCGAAGCAGCAATCATAGCCTTTGTTGTGGTTTTCTTGGGTTGGACCTGTTCGTTCTTCCTGTTCCTTCTCTCATATCTCTCTTTTTTCCATTCTACTTCCCAGAGGACAGTTTTTAATGAGATGGTCAGTCTTACCACATTTATAGCATCCCTCGTTGGTTGTTCTTTCTGGAGCTTTTGCTTTGTTGTAGTTTCCTCCTCTAGAGATGCCTTTCTTCCTCGTGAGAAAGTTTCTGAATTCTTTGGTGATCATGGCCATCTCATCATCTTCCATATCTTCTCCCTCAGTGATTCTTAGTGCTAGACTCCTCTCTTTATTTGGACTATCTATCTTTATTGTTTGCCTTCTCAGTTCATAGGCAGTGAGGTTTCCAATTAGCTCATCCAATCTTAGGGTTGCCATATTTTTGGATTCCTGGATAGCAGTGATTTTGCTTTCCCAAGAAATAGGCAAGACCCTTGTTAGGATCTGCTCAACCTTGTCCTCTTCAAGAATAACTCTTCCAAGAGACTTCAGTTCATTAGTCAAGGTCATGAACCTTGTGTACATCTCTTGGATAGTCTCTCCTTCTTTCATAGTGAAGTTTTCATACTGAGAGTATAGTAGAGTACCTCTTGACCTTTTTACCTGAGGTGTTCCTTCATGGGCTACTTGCAAGGTATCCCAGATCTCTTTGGCAGTGGTGCAGCTTTGGATTCTGCTGTACTCGTCTGGACCTAGTCCACACACTAGCCACTTTTTGGCCTTTGCATTCTTCTCCCATTTCTTCAGATCCTCAGCAGTGCAATCAACTCTTGTCTTTGGTATATCTATACCTTCAGCAGTCTTCATCATGGTAGCTAGAGGGCCATCATTGACTATGTCCTAGAGTTCATAGTCTTCTCCCATTAGGTGATCCTTCATCCTATTTTTCCACCAAGAGTAATACTGGCCATTGAAGAGTGGTGGCCTTACAGTTGATTGACCTTCCCAATTTCCAGGTGGTGTACTCATCTTGATCTTCTCCAAGGTGTTATCCTTTCAAGGATAACCTGCTCTGATACCAATTGATGTTTTAGACGTCAATACCACACAAGAAGATAGGTTACTTTGTGTGGTACCCAATTTTCGAGTGTTGTCTCAATAGAAGAACCTGGTTCTTCTTGGTGTTCCAACTACTACTGTTGCGGAATAATAAAAAGCAGTAAAGTAAAAACACAGAGATTTTTACGTGGAAAACACCTGGCTCAAAAGGTGAAAAAACAACGACCTACTCCTCAGTAGGATTTTCTCAAACTCTTCACTAAACCTCTCAGCCAAATGGACTTACAAAATAAACTCTTTTGTAATCCTAGGAATAAATCTAATTCCTTTGTAGTAACTAGCCCCTAGCTAATTTCTACACACCTCAAGTTAACTCTAACTTGAACAATACGTACCTATTACAATTGCTTCTATGAAAGCTGAAAGATACAATATTATAACTCCTACTACAACCAACTAGACTCAATAATCAATCAGTAGGAATTGGTTCTTCTAGTTGAACTGTAGCCTTTGGATCGCACAATGATTCTCCTAGCAAAATAACTCTAGAACTTTGCTTTCATATTTTGATTCACTTCAGCTTTTGTGCGTGTAGAATTCCAGTACAAATACATCAAGTATTTATAGAGTCAGTTGTTAATCTTATCATCCAATTCTAGTCCAACTCTGTCACGACCCGAAATCCCACCTTCAGGCCGTGATGGCGCCTAACGTTGCACCCGCTAGGCAAGCCAGCGTGTTAACTGAATTGATTTATTAACAAGTGAAAATAACAAACACTGACTAGATAATTGAAATAAAGTGCGGAAGCATTAACATAATTGTAAATAACAATAGCTAATAACGCAGAAATACCTTTAAGTACAACCCAGAAGTGGAGTCACAACCTCACGAACCAGTCAAAGATTTGACTCAAAACAACGGTTTGAAAACAAAGTGATGTATCTGTCTGGAAAACACAAAAATGACAGAATGAAAGATAGACATGGACGCCGAGATCCACGAACGCCATGCGGAACTACCTCGGTGTCGTCTGGAATGGACTGAAGGACACTCTCACTAGCGATGTCCACTGGGTCCAGCTGCATAATCTGCACAACATAAAGAAGTGCAGGTGTAGCATCAGTACAACCGACCCCATGTACTGAGTAAGTGCCGAGCCTAACCTCGGCGAAGTAGTGACGAGGCTANGACCTGCAAAACATAAAGAAGTGCAGGTGTAGCATCAGTACGACCGACCCCATGTACTGAGTTAGTGTCGAGCCTAACCTCGGCGAAGTAGTGACGAGGCTAGGACACGAAAACAAATTGTACCTGTGCAGTTTATTGGTATAGCATAAAAATAAACAAGAATACAATTACGGGGGAAGAACATGCTGGGGATAAAAGATAACAAATGCTAAAATGATGGAAACGAAACAACAGTCTAAAATATCAGAAAATAATAACGGGGATTGACAACCCGCATTAAACAGTGAAAAGAAACGGCACGACATGTCCCCTTGTGCATAACAATATAAAATATGGCACAGAATGTCCCCTCGTGCATAATCAACATAAACATGGCACGGAATGTCCCCTCGTGCATAAAACATCACAATCACGGCATGAAATGTCCCCTCGTGCATATATATATATATATCATAAACACGGCACGGAATGTCCCCTCGCGCATAAATAATAATCAATCAGCACGGAATGTCCCCTCGTGCATAAATAATAATCGATCAGCACGGAATGTCCCCTCGCGCATAAATAATAATCAATCGGCACGGAATGCTCCTTCGTGCATAAATATAATCAATCAGCACTGAATGTTCCTTCGTGCATAAATAATAATCATCGATACGGAATGTTCTCTCGTGCATAAATAATAATCACTCGGCATGGAATGTTCCCTCATGCATGGTGAGTGTAAAAGCAACAATTGATATGAAAGTTTAACAATGCGACATTTCAAATGTTCAGAAATAATAAACAAAATTCTACTGTCCCCGCAAGGGACTCAACTATAACAATTCTCACTCAGAGGTATAATGTCAACAGTAAAAATCCTCGACCGACCACATAGTCAATAACTTTCTACGTCATGAAGTGACCTCAAGGTACTAATTTCAAGGTTCCCAATAATTCACAACACGGAGAATATCATAGAACATTAGACAACTCATCAAAATTGACTTACGGGCATGCTTGACCACAACATATAGGTACTTGTCACCTCACCTATACATTGGACATAAATTACACATAGCAAATAAGACTCTATACATATTCCCTCAAGCTAAGGTTAGGCCAAAAACTTACCTCGGCTCCAAGAATGCAAGTCAAGCCTCAATCACGATCTTTCCTCTTGAATCCGACTCCGACACGATAATATCTAGACATAATTGACTTAATAATATCAATAATAATTCAATAACTCAATCCCAAAGCCTATATATATATTTCCCATAATTCTTCCAAAAATACCAAAATTCGACCCCGGGCCCGCTTGGTCCAAACTCAAGTTCAGACAAAAACCCGATCACCCATTCCCCCACGAACCCGAATATTAAATTTGTTTTAAAATCCGACCCCAAAATGAGGTTGAATTCCCAAAATTTTCAAAAGCCCTAACTCTGCCCCAAACCCCCAATTTCTACCCTTGATTCCATTTTTTAGGCCTAGAATTTAGTGATTGATGAAGGAAAATGGAAGAAACTAGAGTTAAGATCACTTACCTAAGTGGTTATGGAGGAAGGGAAGCTTGGAACTCGGGTATGGGGCTTGGAGAAGAAGAAGATGGTGAAAATATGAAAATCCCGTAATGGGTATTCTGTTTTGAGCATTTAAATAGCTGGGCAAAAATGCCCTACGTGATCGCAACATGTCACATGAGATCGCGCAAGGTACTGGATCTAGACCATCGCGATCGCGAAATAAGGAATTGCAATCGAAGAGTATACCAACACAGACTATCGCGATCGCGACACGGAGGTCGCGTTCCCAGTGAGCAAAATAGCACCCAGCCCGCATTTGCACTACGTGTTCGCATGTGGCCCTTCGTGATCGCATAGAGTACTGAGGCTCCGCGATCGCAACCCAGGCCCTGCGTTCGCGTAGGGTAATTTCCCAACCCCCAGCCATAAACACATCGCGATCGCGTGAGTTACACCACGATCGCGGAGAGTAAATCGCTGAACATCAGGAAACAACAGAACATCAGATTTTTCTAACTCTTTTGCACCCCAACACCTACCCGAAACTCACCCGAGCCCTCGAGGCTCAAAACCAAATATATACACAACTTCAAAATCATCCTACGAACTTATTCGAGTAATATACCAATCAAAATAACATCAAAAACAATGAATTAAACTCCAACATCTACAGAATTTTCTCAAACTTCATAGACTTCTAAATTCTCCGATTTTGATCCGAAACACGTCAAACCAAGTCTTTTTCTTACAAAATTTTCCAGATAACTCACATAACCCATATCGATCCTGTTCCCGGCTCCGGAACCAATATACGGGCTCGGTAACGTAGATTTCACATCAAAGTTCATTTTCAAAAGTCTTTCTTATGTTCAGAAAACAATTTTCTTTAAACATTCATTTCTCGGACTTGGGACCTTGGAGTTCGATTGCGGGCATACGCCCAGGTCCCATATGTTCCTACGGACCCTCCGGGACCGTCAAATCACGGGTCCGGATCCGTTTACAAAAAATGTTGACGAAAGTCAACTTTATTCCATTAATTATCATAAATTCAACTGTTCAACACATTTCCACATAAAGACTTCCCAGCTACGCGCTCGGGCTGTGCACGCACATCCATGTGAGATTAACGGAGGCTTTCAGGGCCTCGGAACACAGTTTTTGTTAAATTTACACAAGATGACCTTTTGGTTCATCACAATCTCCACCTCTAAAACAACCATTCGTCCTCGAACGGACATAGAAAAGTACCTGAATCGGGGAAAAGGCGGGGATAACGGCTCCGCATATCGGGATCGGACTCCCAAGTAGCTGCCTCAACAGGCTGACCTCTCCACTGAACACGAACCGAAGGATAACTCTTCGATCTCAACTGTCGCACCTGCCGGTCTAATATGGCTACCGGCTCCTCCTCATAAGACAAATCCTTGTCCAACTGGACACCACTAAAGTCAAGTACATGAGATGGATCTGCAATATACCTTCGGAGCATAGATACGTGAAATGTCGGATGCACGGCTGACAAACTAGGTGGCAATGCAAGTCTATAGGCCACCTCTCCTACCTTGTACAGAATCTCAAATGGACCAATGTACCTAGGGCTCAACTTGCCCTTCTTTCCGAATCTCATCACGCCCTTCATGGGAGACACCCGAAGAAATACTCGGTCGCCTATCATAAATTCCAAATATCGAACTCTGCGATCCGCATAACTCTTCTGTCTGGACTTAGCTGTACGAAGTCTATCCTGAATGATCTTCACCTTGTCCAAGGCATCCTGGACCAACTCAGAACCCAACAATCTAGCCTCTCCCGGCTCAAACCATCCGATTGGAGACCAACACTGTCTACCATAAAACGCCTCATACGGAGCCATCTGAATGCTCGACTGATAGCTGTTGTTGTAGGCAAACTCAGCTAAAGGCAAGAACTAGTCCCATGAACCTCCAAAGTCAATAACACAAGCTCGCAACATATCCTCCAAAATCTGAATAGTACGATCGATTGTCCGTCCGTTTGAGGATGGAATGTGGTGCTCAAATCAATCTGGGTGCCCAACTCTCGTTGAAATACTCTCCAGAAATAGGAGGTAAACTGAGTACCTCGGTCTGATATAATGGATATGGGAACACCATGCAGTCTAACAATCTCTCTCATATAGATCCTTGCCAACTTCTCTGCTGAATATGAAACTGATACTGGAATGAAGTGTGCTGACTTGGTCAGCCTATCCACAATGACCCATACTGCATCGAACATCCTCTGAGTCTGTGGGAGTCCAAATACAAAGTCCATGGTGATATGCTCTCACTTCCACTCGGGAATCTGAATCTGCTGCATCAAACCACCAGGTATCTGGTGCTCGTACTTAACCTGCTGACAGTTCAAACACCGAGCAACATAAGCTACAATATCCTTCTTCATCCTCCGCCACCAATAGTGTTGCCGCAAGTCTTGGTACATCTTTGTGGCGCCCGGATGAATAGAATACCGGGAACTATGGGCCTCCTGAAGTATCAACTCACGAATACCATCCACATTAGGTACAGAAATCCGACCTTGCATCCTCAAAATTCCCTCAACATCAACCGTAACCTACTTGGAATCTTCGTGCCTGACTCTATCTCTAAGAACACATAAATGGCGATCATCATCCTGCCTGGCCCGAATACGGTCATACAAAGAACAACGGGCTACGGTATGGGCCAAAATACTACCAGTCTCAGAAACCTCCAATCTCACAACTCGGTTGGCTAAAGCCTGAACATCCAAAGCAAGAGGTTGCTCTCTGACTGATAAATAGGCAAGACTACCCATACTGGCTGACTTCCGGCTCAAAGCATCGGCCACCACATTGGCCTTCCCGGGATGATAAAGAATGGTAATATAATAATCCTTCAGCAACTCTAACCATTTCCTCTGCCTCATGTTCAATTCCTTCTGTTTGAACATATACTGTAAGCTCTTATGATCCATGAACACCTCACATGGCACACCATACAAATAATGCCTCCAAATCTTCAATGTATGCATAATAGCTGCTAACTCCAAGTCATGAACTGGATAGATCTTCTCATGAACCTTCAACTGACGAGAAGCATAGGCTATAACCTTACCATCCTGCATCAACACTGCACCAAGCCCAACCCGTGAAGCATCACAATACACGGTATACGATCCTGAATCTGTGGGAAAAACTAACACTGGTGCCGTGGTCAAGGCTGTCTTGAGCTTATGAAAGCTCACCTCACACTCATCAGACCACCTGAACTGAGCACTCTTCTGAGTCAACCTGGTCATCGGGGCTGCAATGGATGAAAAGCCCTCCACAAATCAGCGATAATAACTTGCTAAGCCCATGAAACTCCAGATCTCTGTAGCTGAGGTGGGTCTAGGCCAATCTGTGACTGCTGAAATCTTCTTGAGATCCACCTAAACACCCTCTGACGATACCACATGGCCTAGAAATGTAACTGAACTCAACCAGAACTCACACTTGGAAAATTTTGCATACAACTGACTATCCCTCAAAGTATGGAGAACGACTTTAAGGTGCTTCTCATGCTCCTCTCGGCTGTGAGAGTAAATCAAAATATCATCAATGAAAACAATCACAAATGAGTCCAAATAAGGCCTGAACTCGGTGCATCAACTCCATGAAAGCAGCGGGGGCATTGGTCAGCCCAAATGACATCACCAAGAACTCATAATGCCCATAACGAGTGCGAAAGGCTGTCTTAGAGACATCAAACGCCCTAATACTCAATTGATGGTAACCATATCTCAAGTCAATCTTGGAAAATACTGAAGCACCCTGAAGCTGGTCGAATAAATCATCAATCCTCGACAAAGGATACTTGTTCTTGATAGTAACCTTATTCAACTGCCGGTAGTCAATACACATCCTCATCGAGCCATCTTTCTTCTTGACAAACAATACTGGAGCACCCCAAGGAGAAACACTAGGCCTAATGAAGCCTTTATCCAACAAATCCTGCAACTGATCTTTCAACTCCTTCAACTCTGGCGGGGCCATACGATACGACGGAGTAGAAATAGGCTGGGTGCCCTGAGCTAACTCAATACAAAAATCAATATCCCTGTCGGGCGGCATACCCGGCAGGTCAGCAGGGAATACCTCTGGAAACTCACGAACCACAGGCACAGACTCCAGGGAAGGAACCTCGGCGCTAGAATCACAAACATAGGCCAAACAACCCTTCTCGACAATGCGCCGAGCCTTCATATAAGAAATGACTCTACCAGAAGAGTGACTAGAAGTCCCCCTCCACTCCAAACGAGGCACCCCTGGCAAGGCTAAGGTCACTGTCTTGGCATGATAGTCCAGAATAGCATAATAGGGGGATAACCAATCCATCCCCAATATAACATTGAAGTCAACCATATCAAGAAGCAAAAGATGAACCTGAGTCTCCAGACCACCAATGACTACTAAGCAAGCACGGTAGACTCGATCTATAGAATCACCCATCGGTGTAGACACATGCACAACAGTATTCAAGGAATCACGGGGAATACTCAAATAAGGGGAAAAATATGAAGACACATAGGAGAATGTAGAACCCGAATCAAATAACATCGAAGCCTCTCGGCTGCAAACTGAAACCGTACATGTAATAACTGCATCAGAAGCCTCAGCATCAGGCCTGGCAGGAAAAGCATAGCACCGGGGCTGAGCCCCTCCAACCTGATCATCTCTGGGTCGACTTACTGCGGCCTGACCTCTACCTCTCATGACATGTCCTCCACCTCTATGAGTCTGACCTCTACCTCTGGCACCCCGACCGCCATCCCTAGCTAGCTGAGGGGGTGGGGGTGCGCCTGATGCGGGAACCATGGCACGGGAACCCTGATACTGAGACCCACCAGAACCTCGGGGGAAAAACCTGGAAATATGCCCCAATCCACCGCAAGTATAACAAGGCCTCTGCTAATGTGGCTGCTGACTCTGGAACTGGCCCTGTCAACCCTGATAACCACCCTGGAAACTCTGAAGCGGCGGTGAACTGATAGGTGTTGGTGGTGCACCAATAGGAGTTGGCGGTGCACTGTGAGCTACCTGAAGTGCCGACTGATAGGGTCTGGGAGGATGATCTCTGTCTGAAGAATCCCTGCCCCCAAATGAGGCTCCACTAAAAAAACTGAAGTGACGGGGCATCTTGTCAGCCCCCTGACCACCACCCTGTGACATAATCATCTCAATCCTCCGGGCCACATTGGCCGCATCCTGGAACGAAATATCAGTACCTGACTCCTTGGCCATCTGAAGCCTGATGGGATGAGCCAAACCCTCAATAAACCTCCTCACTCTCCCACGATCAGTGGGGAGTATCATAATGGCATGCCGAGATAGAGTGATGAACCTGGTCTCATACTGAGTAACAGACATAGATCCCTGCTGGAGGCGCTCAAACTGCCTCCGAAGATCCTCCCTCTGAGTAACTGGAAGGAACTTCCCCACGAATAACTCAGAGAACTGAGCCTAAGTCAATGGTGCAGAGCCAGTTGGACTGGTCAAGCAATAGCCTCTCCACCAAGTCTTGGCGGAACCCGAAAGACTAAAAGTAGCAAAATCAACTCCATTGGACTCTACTATGCTCATGTTCCGAAGAACCTCATGTCAGCTGTCCAAATAATCCTGGGGATCCTCTGATGGTGCACCAGTAAATGTAGTAGTGAATAATTTGGTAAATCTATCCAATCTCCATAAAGCATCTGCTGACATAGCTTCTCCCTCAACTGCTGGGGCCACAATGCCCGGCTGAGCTACTCCGACCGTCTGAGGTACCGGAGTCTGGAACTGAGGATCTAGCTGCTCTAGTGTGCGAGTAGCAAGAGTATGGGTCCCTCCCCCAGCCTGATAGATGGCTGGTACAGTAGGAAGAAGACCGCTCTGAGCCACACTCTCCATGAGTCCCACTAAGCAGACTAGAGCATTCTGAAGCACCAGGGTGGCAATGAACCCCTCTGGGACCTGAGGTGGTCCAACTAGAACTGTCTGAGTAGGAACCTCACCGACAAAGTTTACCTGTGGGTCCTCTACTGGGGTTGCTGCTCTGAGCTGAGCCCTGCCCCTACCCCTGCCTCGGCCCCTCGTAGGAGCTGCAACAGGAGAATCGGGCTGCTGATCGGTAGATGAGGAAGCACGTGTTCTCGCCATCTGCGAGAGAATAGAATCGAAACTCAATTAGCATTTAGAATTCAAATCGCACGACAGAAAAGAAGAAAATGAAGGTATTCCTAACTTTGCAGCCTCTAGGGGATAAGTACAGACGTCTCCATACCGATGCCTCAGACTCTACCAAGTTTGTCCGTGAGTTGTGAGACCTAAGCAACCTAGTGCTCTGATACCAACTTGTCACGATCCGAAATCCCACCTTCAGGACGTGATGGCGCCTAACGTTGCACCCGCTAGGCAACCCAACGTGTTAAATGAATTGATTTATTAACAAGTGAAAATAACAAACACTGACTAGATAATTGAAATAAAGTGCGGAAGCATTAACATAATTGTAAATAACAATAGCTAATAATGCAGAAATCCCTTTAAGTACAACCCAGAAGTGGAGTCACAACCTCACGAACCAGTATAAGATTTGACTAAAAACAACAGTTTGAAAATAAAGTGATGTATCTGTCTAGAAAACATAAAAATGACAGAATGAAAGATAGACAGGGACGCCGAGATCCACGAACGCCATGCGGAACTACCTCGGTGTCGTCTGGAATGGACTGAAGGACACTCCCACTAGCGATGTCCACTGGGTCCGGCTGCGTAATATGCACAACATAAAGAAGTGCAGGTATAACATCAGTACAACCGACCCCATGTAATGAGTAAGTGCCGAGCCTAACCTCGACGAAGTAGTGACGAGGCTAGGACACGACAACAAATTGTACCTATGTAGTTTATAGGTATAACAGAAAAATAAACAAGAATACAGTTATGGGGAAGAACATGCTGGGGATAAAAGATAGCAAATACTAAAATGACGGAAACGAAACAACAGTCTAAAATATCCGAAAATAATAACGGGGATTGACAACCTGAATTAAACAGTGAAAAGAAACGGCACGACATGTCCACTCGGGCATAACAATATAAAATAAGGCACGGAATGTCCCCTCGTGCATAAACAACATAAACATGGCACAGAATGTCCCCTCGTGCATATATATATCATAAACACGGCACGGAATTTCCCCTCGCGCATAGATAATTATCAATCAGCATGGAATGTCCCCTCGCGCATAAATAATAATCAATCAGCACGGAATGTCCCCTCGCGCATAAATAATAATCAATCGGCACAGAATGTTCCTTCGTGCATAAATATAATCAATCAGCACGGAATGTTCCTTCGTGCATAAATAATAATCATTGGCACGGAATGTTCCCTCGTGCACAAATAATAATCACTTGGCACAGAATGTTCCATCATGCATGGTGAGTGTAAAAGCAACAATTGATATGAAAGTTTAACAATACGACATTTCAAATGTTCAGAAATAATAAACAAAATTCTACTGTCCCGGCAAGGGACTCAGCTATAACCAATCTCACTTAGAGGTATAATGTCAACATTAAAAATCCTCGACCGACCACATAGTCAATAACTTTCTACTTCATGAAGTTACCTCAAGGTACCACTTTCAAGGTTCCCAATAATTCACAACACGGAGAATATCAGAGAACATTAAACAACTCATCAAAATCGACTTACGGGCATGCTTGACCACAACATATAGGTACCCGTCACCTCACCTATACATTGGACATGAATTACACATAGCAAATAAGACTTTATACCTATTCCCTCAAGCTAAGGTTAGGCCAAACACTTACCTCGGCTCCAAGAATGCAAGTCAAGCCTCAATCACGGTCTTTCCTCTTGAATCCGACTCCGACACGATAATATCCAGACATAATTGACTTAATAACATCAATAACTCAATCCCAAAGCCTATTTATACATTTCCCATAATTCTTCCAAAAATACCAAAATTCGACCCCGGGCCCGCTTGGTCCAAACTCGAGGTTCGGACCAAAAGCCGATCACCCATTCCTCCACGAACCCGAATATACAATTTGTTTTGAAATCCGACCCCAAAATGAGGTTGAATTCCCAAAATTTCCAAAAGCCCTAACTCTACCCAAAACCCCCAATTTCTACCCTTGATTCCATGTTTTTAGGCCTAGAATTTAGTGATTGATGAAGGAAAATGGAAGAAACTAGAGTTAAGATCACTTACCTAAGTGGTTATGGAGGAAGGGCAGCTTGGAACTTGGCTATGAGGCTTGGAGAAGAAGGAGATGGTGAAAATATGAAAATCCCGTAATGGGTATTCTGTTTTGAGCATTTAAATAGGTGGGCAAAAATTCCCTACGCGATCGCGACATGTCACATGCGATCGCGCATGGTAATGGATCTAGACCATCGCGATCGCGAAAGAAGGAATCGCGATCGCAGAGTATACCAACACAGACTATCGCGATCGCGACACGGAGGTCGCGTTCGCAGTGAACAAAATAGCACCCAGCCCCCAGCCCGCATTTGCACTACGCGTTCGCGTGCGGCCTTTCGCGATCGCATAGAGTACTAAGGCTCCGCGATCGTAACCCAGGCCCTGCGTTCGCGTAGGGTAATTTCACAACCCCCAGCCATAAACACATCGCGATCACGTGAGTTACACTGCGATCGCGGAGAGTAAATCACAGAACATCAGATTCTTCTAACTCTTTTGCACCCCGACACCTACCCGAAACTCACTCGAGCCCTCGGGGCTCAAAACCAAATATACACACGACTTCAAAGTCATCCAACGAACTTATTCGAGTAATATAACCATCAAAATAACATCAAAAACAATGAATTAAACTCCAAAATCTATAGAATTTTCTCAAACTTCATAAACTTCTAAGTTCTCCGATTTTGATCTGAAACACGTCAAACCAAGTCCGTTTCTTACCAAATTTTACAGATAACTCACATAACCCATATCGAACTTGTTCTGGGCTCCGGAACCAATATACGGGCTTGGTAACACATATTTCACATCAAAGTTTATTTTCAAAAGTCTTTCTTATTTTCAGAAAATAATTTTCTTTAAAAATTTATTTCTCGGATTTGGAACCTCGGAATTCGATTCCAGGCATACGCCCAGGTCCTATATTTTCCTACAGACCCTCCGGGACAGTCAAATCACGGGTCCGGGTCCGTTTACCAAAAATGTTGACTAAAGTCAACTTTATTCCATTAATTATCATAAATTCAACTGTTCAACACATTTCCACATAAAGACTTCCCGGCTACGCGCTCGGACTGTACACGCACATCGAGGTGAGATTAACGGAGGCTTTCGGGGCCTCGAAACACAGTTTTTGCTAAATTTATATAAGATAACCGTTTGGGTCATCACAAACTCTACCTGGGTGAACATAATTCGTACCAAACTCAACTTCCTTTATGTTGTTACTTTCCTTGCTGAATTCGACTTCAATCAACTCATCAGTTTGCAACCTTTTCACATTAGGTGACAATCTCTTGGTTCATTGATATTTCATATTCACAAACATCTCCTATGCATATACTGTTCATGTGCCAACTTATTCAGTTCAAGATGTGTGCTCTGATGAACCTGGTTCAACTGGTGAGCCATTTTTCAATCTTCAAAACTATGCAGTGACATGGGTCAACAATTATTTGTGCTTTTATTCGGAGATATTTTTTATCCTGGATAGTTCCTCTGGATTAGTATTAGGACTAACAAGAAAAAAGCTCTTGTCATCATTAATCATCTGTCCAGAACATTTGGAATAATTCTTTAAAACATGCTTAACCAGGTTAAGAGAAAGTTGATCCCCAGAAGTGAATATGATAAGATCATCCGCATAAGCAAGATGTGATAATTGAGGTCCAAATCTTGGCATTGAGAAGCTTGTATACATGTGATTTTCCTTGAGACCATTTAACATTCTTGATAATACCTCAACACCTAAAATAAATAGGGCTGGGATAAGGGATCACCTTGTCTCAGGTTTCTAGTAGAGTGAAAAAAGCCTTTTTTTTTTTGCCATTGATCATAATAGAATACCAAATGTTTGAGATAGATCTCCAGACCAGGTCTATCCATATTTCGGAGAACCCATATCTCCTCAATACAGCCATAATGAATTGCCAGTTAACTCTGCCATAGGCCTTTGACATGTCTAATTTGATAATCACATTTTCACCCCTTTTTTGTTCCTGATACCATGTGCTATCTCTTGAGCAAGAATAATATTTTCAGTAATCAGCCTTCCATGGACAATATCTGATTGATTCTCTTATATGAGCCTTGGAAGTATAGAGGCCAATATATTGCTCAAAATTTTGTAAACAACCTTGTGAGAAAAATTGGAGAGACTGATTGGTCTCATTTCAGAGAAGGAAGAGGGGTTTTCCACCTTAGGAATGAGAACTATACATGTGCTAGAGAAGAATTTTGTAAATTGAGATCCTCTAAAGAACATATGGATCAGCTCCATGAGGTCTTTTTTATAATAGCGTAGCAATTTTGATAAAAGTGTCCATTGTAACCATCGGGACTAGGAGTACTGTTAGGATTAAGTCCGAACTTTAATATCATCGTCAGTGGGAATAACAGTGAGGGAGTCATTGTTCTCTTGAGTGATAACTTGATTAATACAATCCAGATATTGTAGATGTGGACTTCCATCTTCTTTGAAAAGCTTTTCCAAGTGTCTGACAGCTTCTTCCCCAATGTTTTGTCTCCATTTAGCCAATGGTCATCTTGGTCTTTGATTCTATGTAAAGTGAGCCTCCTCCTTTTATCATTGATGATAGAATAAAAATATTTGGTGTTTGAGTCCCCTTCATCTAGCCACCTTATGTTAGCCTTCTGTCTCAATAAAGAATCCTCACATTTAAGCCACTTGGTGTACATTGCTTGAGCTTTATGCATTTCTTCTCTTTCCTCAATCTTGTTGTCATCAATGTATTGTTTTTCCAAAGTCTGCATCTTGTTTTCCCATTCTTTGACATGATTGTGAACATCTCCAATTTTTTCTCTGGACCAATTACTGAGATTTTTGCTAAGAATTTTCAACCTCTGATGGAATTCCACATAGAGTTGCCATGAACAATCTCCTGCCAAGTTTCTTCCACAATGGCTCTGAATTGAGGTTGTTCTGTCCAAAAATTAAGAAATTTGAAATATTTATACCTTGAAATTCAGTATTCGAACATCTAACTAGCATTGGAGTATGATCAGATCCTGTGCTTGCTAGATGTTCTACACTGATTCTCGGAAACTTTGCAGTCCACTCTTGATTGATTAGAACTCTATCCAATCTTTTCCATATTCTATGTCTTTTGTCCCGTGCATTACACCAAGTAAATCTTGGACCTGAGAAACCGGCATGCCACATTCTTCCATACTGTCAATGAAGTCCCAACTTTTCTGCATTCTATGAGGATTTCCTCCTTTCTTCTCTTCAGCATTAATAATAACATTAAATTCTCCAGATAAACACCAAGGGCCATTAATAATATGGCTACAGTTTTGTGAACTTTCCCATAGAGGTCTTCTCAAGAGTTCTTTGTTTTTGGCATATACAAAGGTCATCCAGAAAGATTCATAATTATTCTTATGTTTGAATTGCATAGTAACCTTTTGAGAGTCATTGGAGATCTCTGAGGCCTCGAATAAAGAGGTCCAGAAGATCCAAATCTTACCATTTATATTGGTGCAACAGTTATACATACCTATCCATTTTTTGTATAGATTAATGTATTCTTCATCAATAAAAGGTTCTAAAATTGCAATAATTTGAAGCTTGTGAATTTTGGTGAGAAACTTGAGTCTTTCAAAAGCCCCTCTGGACTTTACCCCTCTAATATTCCATGTAATTGTATCAATCATGTGACACATTTGCTATTGAGGCACTTCTTTTGGATGCTTTTAGTTTTGCCCTTGTTAAAGGGCCAGTGAAAATTTTTTGTTTCCAAAATATGTTGGACCTGCTTCTAGGAGATAGATTTCCTCGCATAATAATGTCATTTGTATGTTGGAAGATTGCATCATCAGCTTTAGCGTGTAGAAATGAAGTACTGGGAGCAAATGCTCTTATCAATTCCTCTTCATCAGTAGAATTACACTCATATTCATCCTCTTCCTCCTCTTCTTCAATATATTCACCATCCTCACTGCTTTCTGCAACCACTGTTGTATCATCCTGGCGGATTCCATGTTGAGCATGAGAAACTTGAAATTGAAAAGGTCCTTGAGATGTAGAAGCTGGTGGAGCAGACTTGTTGTGAGCATTTCTCCATAATTGAACAGCTAAACTAATAGTCTTTTGACTTTTAGCTTTCTCCACAATTTCTAAGTCTGAGATCATAGTGCCACATTGCACAGTATCTAAATTCAGGAGCTTTGATGGAGAGCTGTGCTTAGATGTGTTATGTGAAGCTTGTACTATATCAGTTGATCCAGGAGCAATAGCAGTCTTGTTGTTAATAAATTCAGACGTAACAGGGCTATGATGAAATTTGAAGGCCTGGACTGAGATATTGGAGAGACTAGCTGGGTTCTATGAGCCTGGATCTGAGGCTCATCTTGTAGCTGATTCAAATGTTGAAATGTGTTTTTAACCGAAATGGTTGTAGCATGAGGAACTGAGATGATCGGATTTATATGTTCACCCACATTTTCAGTTTCCTCAATATGTCCAGTGCTTCGAGAATCGATAGTAGCAGCTGTGTTAGAGTTTAACAGTTGTTTGAGTTGTTCCTGTTTTTTAGCTTGAGCAATAGGATTGAGAGTTTTCGCTCTCCATTGCATAATATTTTTCTTAGCAAGCTTTGCTCTTATGCCATTTTGGATATTGTACCTTTTCTTGTTCTTACCCTTCCTTGGATCAGGATCATTTCTTGAGGGAGCAACAACGTTTTTCAGAACTTAAGCAGCTATCACGACCCAATTCAGCTGCCGGTAGTCAATACACATACGCATCGAGCCATCCTTTTTCTTCACAAATAATATCGGAGCGCCCCAAGGTGATACACTGGGCCTGATGAGTCCCTTCTCAAGCAACTCCTGTAACTGCTCCTTCAACTCAGGAGGAGCCATGCGATAAGGAGTAATGGAAATGGGCTGAGTGCCCGGCAACAAGTCAATGCCGAAATCAATGTCTCTATCGGGTAGCATACCCGAAAGATCAGCTGGAAATACATCAGAATAGTCCCTGACAACTGGAGCTGACTCAACTGCAGGGGTCTCAGTACTAACATCTCTCACATAAGCCAAATATGCATCACACCCCTTTCCAACCATCCGCTTAGCCTTAAGAAAAGAAATGACTCGGCGGGAAGTATACTCCAAGGAACCTCTCCACTCTAACCTCGGAAATCCTGGCATAGACAGCGTCACGGTCTTGGCGTGACAATCAAGAATATCATAATAGGGAGACAGTCAGTCCATACCCAATATCACATCGAAATCTACCATACTGAGTAATAGCAAATTAGCGCTGGTCTCAAAACCACTGATAGTAATCAAACATGACCGATATACGCGGTCCACAATAAGAGAATCTCCCACCGGAGTAGAAACATAAACAGGGGAACTCAAAGAGTCCCGGGCTATCCCCAGATGTGAAGCAAAATAGGAAGACACATATGAATATATAGAGTCTGGGTCAAATAATATCGATGCGTTCCTATGACAAACGGGAACAATACCTGTAATGACTGAGTCTGAAGCAATGGCCTCGGACCGGGCCGGAAGAGCATAGTACCTGGCCTGGCCTCCCCTTCTAGGGCTACCTCGACCTCCCCGACCTCCACCTCGAGAGGCCTGAGGTGGTGAGGTAGCAGCTGGGGCTGGAAGAATAGTTGGAGGACCTGATAAATCTGAGGGGGTGCACCCTGATAAGTTTGAGGTGGTGCGCCCCTCCTCACTTTGGGGAAATCTCTGATCATGTGATAAGGGTTACCAAACTCAAAGCAACCCCTCGGAGGACGTGGCGGCCGCTGCTGGCTCTGAACTGGCCTGCTGGGCTGGCCAGTGATAGCACCTCGAGCAGGAGGCACCTGAGATACTGGTGGTGCATAATAAGGCTCCTGAGGTCTAGGAGGAGCTGGAATACCACTGGCTGCTGGGAGAGCTGAATGAACAGGGCAACTCACAAAACCCCTACCATAGCGTGATGCTGGTGCACGGGCTCCTGAAAAATGGCCAGTCTCTCGAGACCTCTTGGCCTCTCTCTCCTCCCTGTCCCGAGCTAACATAGTCTCAATCCTCCGGGCAATACTCACGGCCTGCTGGTAAGTAATGTCGGTCTCTAGCTCTCTGGCCATGCTGGTCCGAATACTGGGGTGGATTCCCTCAATAAAGCGCCGAACCCTCTCTCTGACAGTGACAACCAAAGCTGGTGCATGGCGAGCCAAATCGCTGAAACAGACTGCATACTCTGACACAGTCATGGCACCCTGGCGTAGCTGCTCAAACTCCGCACGCCAAGCATCCCTGAAGCTTTGAGGGACAAACTCAAGTAAGAACATATCGGAAAATTGAGCCCAAGTAATTGAAGTTGCCTCGTCCGGGCTACTAAGCTCAAAAGCACGCCACCACTAATAAGCTGCTCCCCTCAGCTGGAAAGAAGTGAAAGAAACCCCACTCGTCTCCATAATACCCATAGTGCGGAGAATGCGATGACACCCCTCAAGAAAACTGATGTGTGGCTAGAATTCATGGTTTAACACGTTATATGCCTTACATTTTATGTGCGTTAATGATAAAAATACACTTTGTATGTGCATAATGGAGTCTATTTCATGTGTAGGTGAATTGGAGATGGAATCCGAGCTAAATGGAAGCATAAACGTCGAAAATACGCTCAAGAGGCGAAGAGGAGTGCACCGGGCGTTTGAGCCTTAAGGCCAGGCCTGACCTGGATTTATCCAGGCGTTTGAGCCTTAAGGCCAGGCCTGGCCTGGCTTTATCCAGGCGTTTGAGCCTTAAGGCTAGGCCTGGCCCGGCGTTATCCAGGCGTTTGAGCCTTAAGGCCAGGCCTGACCTGGCTTTATCCAGGCGTTTGGGCCATAAAACCAGGTCCCTTGTCTGGTCCAATCCGAGTTTTGAAGATTTTAAGTATTTCCCGGTTTGAATAGAAGTCTCCTACACGTTTAGAGTTTGTCCCAAAACATATAAATAGACCCAAAAACACAACTTTGAAAGGAGAGAATCCATTGAAGTGAAGAAAAACCTGTGGATTACTACTCAGTGAAGCAAACATTGATTTTTATATATTTTATTTATTATATTGTAATTCAATTATGCAATTTATTTTAGAATTGATTCTTATGAATATGAGTAGCTAATTTTCTTAATCTAGGATTTTGGTGGAACCCGTTGGGGGATAAACTTATGGTGATATTAATATAGTTTGGTTGATTGTTCAT
>ML382015.1:28139-48356 GCA_005239525.1 Nicotiana knightiana
GAGTATAGACGAAAGTCATAACCGAGGGTTTAGAAGTTGGATTAGAAATAACGATACTTTGGGTGTAATCTAAAGTGAACTGTAATGCAATCTAGCTAGCGTAACTTGAGAGAGTGCATCTAGTAAATTATCATAATTACTTGAGAGAGATTTATGGTAGATAGAGTGTTCATGATTTATCATAATTGTTTACAAGACATTGTTAGTAATCGTTAGTTATTATTATTGTCAGTAGAACTAGTAAAACATCACCAATTTATATTCAAAAAGTCTTGAGAGAATTGATTGAGTAAAAGTGGTGTATTATAAAGACTTGATTGATACGTTAATTCTCTGTGGGATCGACTCTGGGCATAATACCCCGGATTATATTTGCAACGCCCGCTTAGTCTTTTATTAGACATAGTTGAGCGTGATCAAAAACCCAGGGCGTCATTCGAAGCTAGCCCGCTGAACTCAGGTGGGTGTTACTTTTTGTACCTCTCAAGTCGGAGCTGCTCTGTCTCAGGAACAACTATCCTAGTCTCATGCTGAGTTGGAGCTGTTGGAGGCATAGGAATATACTCTAGGACCTGCCCAATATGAACTCTCTGCTCGGGAGTACGAGCCGCGGGATTCTGTGTCCCTCCTCTGGCCTGGGATGTAGCTAGAGCTATCGGTAGTAGACCCGCCTGAGACAGAGTACTGAAGGCACTCAAGAACTAAGCCAATGTCTCCTGGAGGTCTGGAGTAACAGTAGGGACCTCCTGTGCCCCTCCAACTGTAGCTGCTGGGGGCTCCTCTGCCTCTGCTCTAACCGGTGCTCGGGCTGCACCGCGTGCTCGACCCCTGCTCCGGCCCCTGTCTCTGGTGGCTCTGACTGGGGGCTCGGGTGCTTGGTCATCAGTACGTCCGGTACGGGTACGAACCATCTGCAAGCAAGAATAGGATAGAGTTTAAGAATTTGATGACAACAACTAGCACGATAAGGAATTCCAAAGGATTTGATTGTTCTTAACGATTACATAGCCTCTCGAAGATAGGTACGGACGTTCCGCACCGATCCGTGAGACTCTAATAAACTGGCTTGTGACTTGTGACTCCTATGAACCTAGACGCTCTGATACCAACTTGTCACGACCCAATATTCCCTCCGAAAGGTATCGTGACGACACCTAGTCTCTATGACTAGGTAAGCCTAAAATTTGCGGAATATGACAGAATCAATAAAATAAAGCCAGAAAAAAAAACTCAAGTAGATATAACGTAGTTGCTCAGCATATACATTTACTTCCCAAAACCCGGAATGTCACCATAATCACAAGCTCTGTACTAAATGTAGCTCTATACAATGAAACAGTAGAAAAATATACAAGTTTTCTATGCCTATACTAGAGTAGAAGGGGACTTGTGGGATTCTGCGGACGCGACAGAATTACCTCGCGGTCTCCTGGCTGCTGGGAGAACGACTCCTAGCCACGATACTGGATGTTGGTACCTGGATCTGCACATGGGGAAAACATGCGCAGGAAAGGGCGTGAGTACTCCACATTCGGTACTCCGTAAGTGCCAAGCCTAACCCCAGTCACGTAGTGACGAGGTCAAGTTGAGGCCATACTGAGTTTGTAAAACAAGTCAATATACAATTTAAAACAGTGAAAAATAGATAAGCAATGATAAACAGNGCTCCCAGATCTCAGTCCGTAGTCCCAATTTAAATATGAAATGCAGTACATGGGGAAAGCTCTCGGATCTCAGTCCGTAGTACCAATTTAAATGTGCAAAGCAGAAGTATGTCAATTATGGCTTAACTAAATAGCCCAGGAAAACAACATGTAAGAATAGAGCAAAACTACCTAAGCATGATGTGACTAGTAGCAAATAAGAGGAAATCAAGTCAGAACAGGTAGACATGCTTACTCTTAGGCTATCTACTCAATTAAGATAGGAAACAATAATATATAAATGAAAATGAGCGTTTTCGTGGGAGTAAAAATAGGATTTTAGCAACAATGACCCGTGTACGCACTCGTCACCTCATGTACACGGCGTCCACGTAACAAAATTAGTATAAAATACCTAAGGGAAAGTCCCCAACACAGAATTAGGCAAGCCACTTACCTGGACTGCGCTAATCAACTCAATACCAAGCTCTTGCCACGAGTATCTGACTCCGGGCAGCCCAAATTTATTCAAATCGATTGCATGGTGTAAATATCACTTCAAGGGAACAAAATAGCTAATTATTTATAAGCTAATACGCGAAATTAGGAACTTCGCCCAAAAAGTCCCCCAGGCCCACGTCTCGGAATCGGGTAAAATTTATATTTCCCGAACACCCATTCGCTCATGAACCCACTCGAATAAGAATCAACAAAAACCGACGTCTAAATCTCCCTAAATCCTCATATTTCTACTTGGGGAGATTTCATCCCATTTCCATGGTTTTTCATCCAATTTCCTTGATTAGATTGAGGAAAATGATAGAGATTAATGATATATAAAGGGATTAAGGTTAGAAAACGTTACCTATGATCCTCCTCTTCAAATCCCACTGAAAATCGCCAAGTTCCGAGCTCACAATCGATTTTGGAATTATGAAATTCAAACCCTCGGATTTTTGGTATAAACTGCCCAGACATTTCGCACCTGCGACACTGGGATCGCACCTGCGGAAACCCAATCGCAGGTGCGGAAATTCATTAAGTGGCCTTGGGTCGCACATGCGGCACCCCTTTCGCACCTGCGTGCCCGCACCTACCGAAATACCATCGTAGGTTCGGAAATCCTTTAATGGCCTTGGGTCGCACCTGCGACTCCCCCTTCGCACCTACGTGTCTGCACCTGCGGAAATACCATCGCAGGTGCGAGACACCAGAACCAGAATGGTTCAGCTGTTCTCAATTTCACAAAACTCACCCGTTGGGCATCCGAAACAACCCCGAGGCCCCCGGGACCTNGACACATTTCATAACATCAAAATCATCAATTATGCATAGATTCAAGCCTAAGAACTTAGGAAATTTCTAGAATTCACATCCGACGCCGAAACACGTCTAAACTCATCCGAATGACCTCAAATTTTTCACACAGGTCATTAACGACATTACGGACATGCTATCGCTTTCAGAAATCCATTCCGAGTCCGATATCAAAATCTCACCTATCGGCCGAAATCGCCGAAATTCTAGTTTTCGCCAATTCAAGCCTAAATCCACAACCGACCTCGAAAACACATTCCAAGCATGCTCCTAACCCCGAAATCACCCAACGGAGCTAACGGAGTCGACGGAATTCCATTCCGGATCCGTGTTCATACAGCTCTAGCTACGGCCAGATTTCTAAAGCTAAATTCCATATTTATGGACTATGTGTCCAAAATCACCTCGGATTTCATCACTCAATGCTCCGACGAGTTCCAATAACATAAATAAATATGGGAGAAGCGATAAATAAGGGATCAAGGCGCAAAAATTTTAAACGATCGACCTGATCGTTACAGTAGCATTCTTAGTAATGGTCCCACGCTTTTCGTATGGCATGTTACCATTCTGTATCGGGGCTTTTTGTTTTTTGTCATTCTGAGCCAACTTTTGTGACCTATTCGCAATCCTATTAGCATTCTGATTGGCTTGTTGGTCTATATTGACATCCTCCTTCGGATTTTGAGCCCCGATTTTTATTTGAACATCTTTGTCTCCTCTACGAGGGGTTCTATCAACCTTTGGAGAAGCAATACAGTTATTTTCAAAGTGTCCTTGATGTTTACATCTAAAGCAGTAGTCAGGGACAAATTCATATTCAATAGGTTGATAAAAACCACCACATTCCATTCCCTCATCATTTCTGATTCCAACCCAAATTGAATCTCTCATGTGCTTAGAAAGATCAATTTCGACAAGCACTTTAGCAAAATTTGGTCTAGATTTGATTTTTGTGGCTTTATCTATTTTCAACAGAGTACCCAAAAGGGGAGGTGATTCTCAATAGTGCATCCCAATTGTAATAGTGCCATTTAAGCTCCGGGAGGTGAATCCAGACAGGGGTTAAGGGAGTTTCTTCTTCAGGATTAAAATCGATAGTCCAAGTAACTAAACGCATAAGAGAGCCCAAAACCATAAGTTTCCTTCTAGAAAAGATATTTAGATAGTCCTTTTCTAGACTGAAATCCATAAAGATATGTTTCAAATTATAATTCCCAATTCGTACCTGTCCTTCAAGAGTGAACCTACAGCGAAATCGCTTCAGATATCTTCGATTGAGGGTCTTCCATGAGAGAATTTCCCGATTAGTGTGAATTTAAAATCTTTAGCAAGCTCTACCTCTTCATTAATGGTGAAATATACTGCCCATTTTCCTTTGTGAATTTTCGGTGGCCTGTGGATGAGCTTCGTTCTTGACAATGGAATTAACTTCGAATTCAGAGCATTTGCGTAGTTAGACTCGATAATTCCGATGGGCTGGTCGCCGGAAGGGCCGGCGGTGGCCCTAATTCTATCATCGTTAACCACTGGATTCATGTCAGAGAGGTACAAAATATTGGAGACGAGTTTTCTAGCTTCTATTCACGGTGTACAAATTATTTATGTAATTATGTCATTTATACGGTAATTATCAGTAAACTCTATAATAAACAAAAATATAACTAATTATGTTATTGCAAGTTAAACAACACCTATAGTATAAACAAGATTATTTACAATGTTAGCAGACATAAATTAAAACCATATTTAATATGTTTGTCACGCACCCCACGACATGCATGATGCATGCAACACATGCATAAGTTGTTATGAGAGGGTTGAACTAATACTCTTCCCTAAACCATGTTTATGTTATATTTCTTTAAAATTTAGCGCGAACCTATTTTCAAAGACTTTTATAGTACAATAATTATTATTGGGTATATCTCTCCAAGTGAACTTGACAGTTCACATCCCATTATGTGTGTGTGAAAAATTACTAAAATTTCAAAAAGAACATTACTTACCTATAATTTCAAAAGTATAGTGGGTTCATGATAAGAGACTAAAATTAAACCCGACAAATATAATTTCTAGATCCACCTCTTCACATTGCACCCATTCTCCTAAAATCCTCAATATTGTTATAAGCCCGAATTGGCCGTTCATTCATGACAAATTACAGAAACTTTGGTTCGATCGGACTCTCATCTCGTTTCTGTTTATAATTTAGCTCAGTATCATTAGTTAATTGAAATTTTAAATATTTAAATGAATACTTAGCTACTTCGTCAAATGTACCTATTTTATAAACATTGAAGATTGATTATCAAAATTCATTTATTTTCTATAAATCAAGCAAAACGAAAATAGGGTTAAGTAGTTTTCATGCATAAATCTAGATCCGATGATAACCAAATCTGTCATGCATATAAAACAGACCAAATAACTCAAAAACAACAGGTACAATACAACAATTCGGCAGCTGCAAATGCTCGTTACTCCAAATTAATTGGTGCAACGAAACTAAATGCTGCGCCAATACAGATCATATATAAAACCTCTATCTTATTATCACTTCCACTTATTTTTACTGATAGGTTTTGCTCCTTTTAAGTAGCTTATTCATCACATTCTAATAATCATGTTCTTATTTAATCAAACTCTTAGTCCTTGAGAAATATTTAGTAAGGACGTTGACCAACGTAGTTGCCAGGAGAATCATAGCTGCAAATAACAAACCACCATCCATTATTGCACTGAGCCCTAGCACAACCAACTCGAACCGAGTTACGCCAAACCACCTGAGTATAATGCAGACACTGATTTCCGCCAGTGCAAAGATTGTTAGTATAATCATAGTATGGCTTCTCTGCCACCCACAAATTAACAGCAGCTGTGCCAGTGAAAGAACCAGTCCCTTTCGCAAGATTTTCACCATAAGGTCCATTAGAGTGGACAAGATTGCAATCGCCAATTCTTTGATTAGCATAATTTTGTGCATAATTTGCAAGAGTAGTGTCCCATGTTATTGCACTAACACCAACTTGAGTTCGAGCAGAATTATGAGCATTGAGGTAGTCTGTTTGGGAATTTTGGGCATGAGAAGGAAAAGCAAAGGCCAAGATTATGAAACAAATTAGAAGAGTCGAAAAAGAAGCATTGGATATTGCCATTTTTGAAGAGATGATGAGAATGAATTGGATAAGTTGGCTATTTATAGGTGAAAAATATGATTATTTTGCTACGTGAAATTTGGAAATGCATGTGTAAAGCGAAAAGAAGTGGAGCGTTTTTAAAGCAACTTTTAAAGTCAAGAAGACATCTCCCTTGGTAAGTATTTAAATAATATACACAATACAAACTATGTAAAAGATTTACTAATGGTGGTTTTACTTGTTGTAATATAGGTTACTAAGTATATTTTCTATAGGAAGTTACTAGTAGTTAACTTTTTAATAACCCGGTTGTAGTTTTTACAATGTCATTATATATATATTTGTTGAACTCCGATCTAAACTCTTAAGTAAAAGGCATATAATGCAAGTAGCTAGGGCATGTTGAGATAATTTGCGTATCTTAATGCATGCCTTTACCAAAAGAAGTAATCACGTATTGCTTAAGTCTAGCCCTTAAGACAAATCAACTTGTATTCCTCTCGATTAACTACAACCGTATGTAATACTTTTTGTCTGTTTTCATATAACTAGTATATGTCAACGTGCGTTGCACGTTAATAATAGCATGAGATGATTTAAATATTTATATAAAAGAGCAATATAATTTAATTAATGAGAGAAATTTTATGTATAATAAAATCACAATTATCTAAATGCCGAAAACTATAATTATTTAGAATATAAAATAAAAGGATATCATCAAAACTTACACAAACGATCAATTTTGTCAAGTTAGTTAGATAATTATATATTATAGATTAAAAGAATTTAATATAATGGTATCTTAACGAACACTTCTTTGTGCACAATATTTTTTGTATATGTTTCCTCCTAATGCATTGGTTACTCTGCCTTAACCAGAACTTTTGTTGTCGATCTTAATATCCCTCTTGAAAGTTTAACATACAGTTGTTCTTGCAAAAATACATATTGTGGTAAATATAGTCCAATATTTACGATGTTGGTCCTTATGCTTTATTTATTAGTGCAAAACATAAACATACGAAAAATTATTTTCACACAAATTTAAAAAGATATTCCTTAGTTTCGGAAAACAAAAGTTGAATTCATGGATAAGAATATACTTAGAAGCACATTAACCAGTATCATAATTTTTGCATCTATGACGTTATTATCAAAATGTCTATATACCATATGTGTGTTATTACATAAGCTATTCAGCATATCTAAGTTTTTCAGTAGCATGGCATGCATATTTCTTCTTCAAAATTAACCTATATACAGTGGAAGATCAATTTTAACTCAGTCTATTATATATACCATGATACTAACATACGTAAAAAATAAGAAACTTGACAAAAAACATGCATGGTAGATATCCATTTGGTATTAAAGTATTTAAGTATTCTTTTTTGTAGTAATTATAGGTATCTTTTTCTGTTGAGTCAAAACTGAAAAAATATTTTATTATTGCAATCAACATTTTATTTATTTGATCAACATATTCATTTCTGCTAGCTAAGATATTTTTTTTTTTCTAATTCTATCATGCGATTTGCACAAAATCTAATGATAAAAATATTTCTCTTATTAAATGCACTACTATTACTATTGGGATTGATAATCAAGTGTTCAGAAAGATCCAAATTATATTTTCCCAAAACAGCACAATGAGATGAACAATTTATACACTTTCCCAAAACCTGGAGTCAACTGTCATGAGCATCTAGAACTGTAAATACAATGTACAACAAGGTGAACTGCTACTACAAAGCCTGGAGTACGAAAGACAAAAACTATGAATTGAGGAAAAGAAAGGAGGTGAGCTGGGGATGCTGAGCAGCTACCTCGATCCTCGAACAACTCCAAGCACGTCCGGAAATCAACTAGTGAGATGGTCCGGTACCTGGATCTGCACACAGAGGTGCAGGGAGTAACGTGAGTACGCCAACTCAGTAAGTAATCAAGGTAACTAAAAACTTGAGTGTAGTGACGAGCATTATAAATCATGTAAATCCATATAATAAGTGACTGTGGAAATAAGTAAATCAAGTCAGGAATTTACATTCCGAGTATTTCATAAAACTCCAGTTTCCTTTTAAAAATCTCATATAAAAATATTTATCCAACATTTATCATCAGAGGCTCAGTGTAAAGAAGAGCGAAAAATAGTAGTTTCATAAAATATAAGCCCCTCGGGCACAGTATCACTCACAATAAAGCCTCTCGGACAAGCCTCTCAGTCACTCGTGACTTCACTATCAGTATCTCATGCTCACACTAGACACTCGTACTCAGCAAGTAATAGGACTACACACAATTGCTGCGGCGGGCAGCCCGATACAACACACACACACACACACACACACACACACACACACACACACACACATATATATATATATATATATATATATATATATATATATATATATATAATTTATATTGTTGCGGCCTGCAGGCCGACCCATTTATAATCTATATTGCTGCGGCATGCAACCCGACCCACATGTAATATATAACATATAGATTGTTGTGGCGTGCAGCCTGTCCCATAACTATTCTCACATACTCGGCGCTAGGCCTCACTCAGTCATCCTCACAAGCCACTCGGGCAATTCATCTCAACTCACGGGACTCAGCCCAAAAAACTTCTCAGAGTTTCAAAGCAGTGTGATAACAGTGAAAAATAACAACAAGTGGTAAACATGACTGAGTTCACATATGATCTATCAGGATAGTGTAAAAAGTACCTCTGAGGGTCTAAACAGGTTGGCACAAGGCCCCAAACATGAAAAATACCTCTAAGGGTCTAAACAGGTCGGCACAAGTCCCCAAACATGGAACATACCCCTGAGGGTCTAAACAGGTCGGCACAAGGCCCCAGACATGGCTCNCGTGCAGCCCGATCCATATAATAGTCGACTATGCTCATTGGGGTTGTACAGACTCCTGGAGGGGCTCCTTCAGCCCAACCGCTATATCTGTTGTGGCGTGTAGCCCAATTCAATATGTACATTGCTGCGGCGTGCAGCCCGATCCATATATAACATATATTGCTGCGACGTGCATCCCGATCCATATATATATATATATATATATATATATATATATAATTTATATTGTTGCGGCCTGCAGGCCGACCCATTTATAATCTATATTGCTGCGGCATGCAACCCGACCCACATGTAATATATAACATATAGATTGTTGTGGCGTGCAGCCTGTCCCATAACTATTCTCACATACTCGGCGCTAGGCCTCACTCAGTCATCCTCACAAGCCACTCGGGCAATTCATCTCAACTCACGGGACTCAGCCCAAAAAACTTCTCAGAGTTTCAAAGCAGTGTGATAACAGTGAAAAATAACAACAAGTGGTAAACATGACTGAGTTCACATATGATCTATCAGGATAGTGTAAAAAGTACCTCTGAGGGTCTAAACAGGTTGGCACAAGGCCCCAAACATGAAAAATACCTCTAAGGGTCTAAACAGGTCGGCACAAGTCCCCAAACATGGAACATACCCCTGAGGGTCTAAACAGGTCGGCACAAGGCCCCAGACATGGCTCACGACCCATAAATAAATATAAACATATGAAATACAGGATGACATAAGGTTTCAAATCGAATACGCGTCTTAATAGTCTCTACGGGACGGACGAAGTCACAATCCCTATCGGTGCACGCCCCCACGCTCGTCACCTAGCATGTGCGTCACCTCATTTACCAAAACAATATCAATTACCGGGGTGTCATACCTTCAGGTTTAGAGTTACAATCGTTACTTACCTCAAAACAGCCCAAAAGCTACTCCGTGATTCTCTTGCCCCTCGAATTGGATCCCAAATGCTCCGAATCTTACCAAAACCAGATTAACATCATCAATATACGCTAAAGGAACAAAACCCAATCGAAAATTATCAATTTAGACAAAATTCTCGAAATTTGGCCAAATCTAAGCCCCGTGCCCACGTCTCGGAATTCTATAAAATTTACGTCACTAGAATCCTCATCCTCCCACGATTCTATACATACCAAGAACACCACAATCAGACCACAATTTCCCACTCAAATCACCAAAAGAATTTTCCAAATTTTCCTCCCATTTTTCCCAACTTTTCTTCTTTAATTCCTCAAATTGCATGGTGAAAATCAAGACAAATTCATGAAATTGAACCAACAATGATTGAACAACACTTACCACAAGAACCCCACTGAAAAGCTCGTCCAAAATCTCCTTTCCCCGTGCTCTCTAATGAAATGTTGAGTTATGGCCAAGAACCCCCGAATTAGAACTTAAAAATTGTTCTGCCCAGGCTTCTTTCTTCACTGCGATCGCGGAAACTCCCACGCGATCGCGAAGAAAAAATATTCTGCCCCATCAAATTACACTACGCGATCGCAGACATTCACACGCGATCTCAATTCAGCAGGACATAGACCCACGCGATCGCGAACCACTATACACGATCGCAAAGAACAACGACTCAGCCCACTCACGCGCCCATCAACTCTATGCGAACGGGAACAACACCACGCGATCGCACTGCAAAACAACCCCACACTCACGTGATCGTGATTGCGACCTCCACCACGCGATCGCATATAACAAGAATCCTTCCATCCCCAGCTAGGCCTACGCGATCGCAAAAATCCTCCCGCGAACGTGTAGAAGGAAACCAGAAACTCACACCAGCAAAATCTGCCAACTTTTTAAGCCAAAAGTTGGTCTGTTAATCACCCGAAACACACCCGAGGCCCTCGGGACCTCAACCAAACATACCAACATATTTATTAACCTTATTCAAACTTAGTCGAACCTTCAAAACACAAAAAACAACGCAAAAATACCAAAATCACATCAAATTCAAGCCTATGAACTTTGAAACTTCTAAATTTCGCCAATGATGTCGAAACCAACCAAAACACATACGATTGACCTGCAATTTTGCACAAATATCCAAAATGAAATTACGAACCTGCTCCAACTATCAAAATTCCATTCCGACCCCGATAGCCTATTTTCCACTGCCGACCGGAAATCGCCAAAAACTAACTTTCGCCAATTCAAGCCTAATTCCACACAGAACATCAAAACTTCATTCCGAGCACACTCCTAAGTTACAAATCACCTAAGGAATCTATCCGAGCCATAAAATCCACATTCCGAGGTTGTTTATCGATAAGTCAACTCCTAGTTGACTTTTTCAACTATTAAGCTACTTTAAGAGACTAAGTGTCTCAGTTCTCACCACGACCACTCCGAATCCGAACCAACCGAACCAATACAACATAAATAGGTTAAGCAACATATTATAAAGCAGAAATAGGGGAAACGGGGCTAATCTCACGGAATGACCGGCCAGTTCGTTACATCTTCCCCCTCTTAAACAAACGTTCGTCCTCATTACCAAGTTGGGGGGTGGTCAGTTTCTCAATTATCATTTAAATGATTTTTCATAATATTCTTTCTGTAGCGGAATTAATCTAAGTATTTCTTTTAGGCTTTCTAATATATATTCTATGTATTCTATATCTTTGGTTCTTTGATATTCTTCTATATTTGTTTTTATTAAGTTTGATAGTAAATTTATACTGTCGGTAGTTTCTTGCCAATATTGTAGGTATATATGATTCATTATTGTTCTGAATATAAATCTAGTTCATATAAGTCTATATTTATTTCATCTGATATAATTAATTCTGTCCAATTTTGATTCATTATTTCTATTATTTCAAAATTAACTAATTTTTTATAGATTATCCTTTTTGTATCATTATCTATATTTTTTAGAATATGTAAGATGAGTATCTTATAACTAAAGTCTCGAATAAGTGAGGATATCTTCTCCGCATCTCCCGCTCGGTCTCCCAGGTGGAATCCTCCACCGGCTGTCCTCTCCACTGAACCTTCACTGAAGTTATATCCTTAGACCTCAGCTTCTTGAACTGACGACCCAAAATAGCCACTGGCTCTACCTCATATGACATATCACCCTCGAGCTGAAACGTGCTGAAGTCCAAAACATGAGACGGGTCACCAACATACTTCCAGAGCATCGAAACATGGAACACCGGATGAATACTCGATAAGATGGGAGGCACGACAAGCCTATAAGCCACATCCTCAATCCTCTGAAGCACCACAAAAGGCCCAATAAACCGGGGACTCAGCTTTCCCCTCTTCCCGAACCTCATAACACCCTTCATGGGTGATATCTTCAGCAGCACCTTTTCCCTAACCATGAAAGACACATCTCGGACCTTCCGGTCCGCATAACTCTTCTGCCTAGACTGCGACGTGCGAAGCCGCTCCTGAATCAACTTCACCTTACCCAACGCATCCTGAACCAAGTCTGTGCCCAATAGCCTAGCCTCGCCCGGCTCAAACCAACCAACTGGAGATCTGCACCTCCTACCATATAAAGCCTCATATGGAGCCATCTGGATACTCGACTGATAACTATTACTATAAGCAAACTCCGCGAGTGGCAGAAACTGATCCCATGAACCCCCAAAATCAATGACACAGGCACGCAACATATCTTCCAAAATTTGAATAGTACGCTCCGACTGCCCGCGGTCTGAGGATGAAATGATGTGCTCAAATCGACCTGAGTGCCCAACTCTCTTTGTACTTCCCCCCAAAACTGAGATGTGAACTGAGTACCTCTGTCAGAAATGATAGAAACTGGAACCCCATGCAATCGGACAATCTCCCTGATATAAATCTCAGCTAACCGCTCCGAATAATAAGTAGTACCAACAGGAATGAAGTGCGCGGACTTGGTCAACCGATCCACAATAACCCATATAGCATCAAACCTCCTCGAAGTCCGTGGGAGTCCAACTACGAAGTCCATGGTGATTCGCTCCCAGTTCCACTCCAGAATATCTAATCTCTGGAGCAATCCACCCGGTCTCTGGTGCTCATACTTGACCTGTTGAAAATTGAGACATCGAGTGTCACGCCGCAAAACTGAGGGATGAGACCGGCGCCTAACCAGGTGAACCCGGTCAAGAGGACCTGAATTGCCTTTCCTACCCAACGCATGCCCCCGTATATACAATGCACCATATTCCATATGAAATAGCAACTTAGGATTTGAGCGTGGATTTACAAACTTAAGTTCATTTCTCTTTTAGCATTTCAACAGTTGATTCCCAAAAAGATACACAATACATACATAACTTTCCAATACGGACCACGACTTCAAATACGTACAGTTACTACCCAAAATACATATATACACCCACGTCTTGTCTACGGAGTCTCTACGAATACTAGGAGTTTATACAATACTTGCCGGCAACAAGGACCCGGCTATGCCTTACAATACATAACAGATTCAAAAGAGATGGCATGAATTACACACGGCCTCGGGAGAAAATGGGGCTCACCAGTACTGCTGAAAGATGAAGAGGAGGCACCACTAAAGGCAAACTGAGCTACCTTCTATAGAACCACCTACATCCATATAAAATATGTAGCGCCTCCGGCAAAGGGACGTTAGTACCATGGAATAGTACTAGTATGTATAAACAAACTTTACTCTATGTAAAATCAAACAATACACATATATGAGGCAGTTAAAGAAACCCAAACAAATAGTGCACAGAGATACAGAGAATCACAAATGAGGTTTCCGTAGTTTCTTATTTCAATCGGTTCCCCTGTTGCGGCGCGCAACCTGATCCCACCTTACAATCATATAACACCCTTATTACTCCTGTTGCGGCATGCAACCCGATCCCACCTTACAATCACATCACACCCTTATTACTTCTGTTGCAGCGTGTAACCCGATCCCACCTTACATTTTACACTCCACCCTTGTTACCTTTCCACCCTTATTACTTCGTGTTGCGGCGCACAACCCGATCCCACCGGACCATCACATTTCATTGCAAACAATAACAGCCCACAGGTCAATCACAGGGTCTCATATCATCAAGAGTACAATTTCATAACACCCAACCAATCATGTGTCCATAATAGTCTTTATCATCCATTAATTCAACCACAAAGATGCTCATCAACAAGAATATGAATTCATTACAACCAACAATCCATGTGAAGTTAACCCACAATAAACCTTGCCAACAATGATTCATATACGATATTTCCATGGTCATTTAGTTCAATTAGATCAATTCACAACTCCCTTTCATCACTTGTTACACAACCCTTATCACTTAGATACATTTACACATTTGAGTTCGTTATCATTCTTTCATGCTAACATACTCAAGCATTTAACGAACCTTGCACATGATAGAGTAATCATATAGAAATCACCTTTCACAATTTCGATTATCACGATAGTTGACTAAGAAAATCAGAGAATGAAATCTCACACCTCAACACAACCGGACAATCTATTTACATATATTCAGCAAGAAGCTCATACCGAATGTTTGGACACCAATAATGTGACTCTACGAAGATTAAAATTAGCCATACATACCTCGAGTTGTCCCCTTTTTAATTTCTCTCACAATTCACCGAACCGTCTAGCACCGTCAATCTATTCCACAATGTGACATATTTCACTTAGAATTAGGAATCGTGTACCCAATTGAGCAATTTGTCAAACACTATGTGACCCCTTAGAACACTAACCACCTTTTGAGAAAATTACCCAAACTTGTTTTTCCCTTTACTAGATTACGGGGTTTAACTCACATGCATGCAAGATTTCACTTTTTATTTTCAAGAACCAACCAATGTGTGTTTTATTCTTTCCCAAAATCTGAGAAATTGGGGAAATAGGGTGAAGACTTACCTCTTTGAGTGAAGAAGATGACAATAACTCGATAATTTCCGGGCTTGAGTGATTTTGGAAAATCAAATTGGATGATGTTGAAGCCTTCTCTCTCAAGAACTCTCTTTTTCTCTCTCTATTTTTGGTCAGAAAATCGTTAAAAATGAAGGGAAGGGGTGTTTTATAAAACAGGGTGTCGGGTCTTAAATTTAGAAAATAGGAGCCCCGACAAAGAAATGCGGTCGCATTCCTGCTATGCGGTACGCATTCCTGTCGCATAGTTGGTGTTCAAATGGGCCAAAATGGGAATCACACTGTCCAGGTATGCGACCACTATGCGGGCCGCATGCATGTTGTGCAATCGCATAGTCCGTCGCATAACCTCCCTCGCAAAAACAATGGGGCAAGAATGTGACAACTATGCGGCCCGCATTAGTGAAATGCAATCGCATTCTAGGCCGCATAGTTGTCCTCAAAATGGACAGGAAACTGTCCAGGTATACAACCACTATGCGGCCCGCATACCTTTTATGCAATCGCATAGTGCGTCGTATAACGCGCAATTTCTGGAAAATTTAATCTTTCAAGTTCTGGGATACTTTTTACTCAAAATAGGACCGTTTTAAGAATTTCTATAGTTATAACACCACAGGGACCTATTCGGGCATTATTTTAGACATAGAAATTTTACGGGTCTTTACACCGAGCCACAAACTCAATAATATCTCTCTTCATCTGCCTCCGCCAATAATGCTGTCTCAGATCCTGATACATCTTTGCGGTACCCGGATGGATGGAATACTGCGAACTATGGGCATCGGCTAGAATCAAATCTCGAAGTCCATCCACATTGGGCACGCAAATCCGGCCATGCATCCTCATGACCCCATCATCACAAATAACCACATCCCTGGCAGCACCGCGACGGACCCTTTCCTGAAGAACGAGCAAGTGTGGATCATCATACTGGCGTGCTCTAATCTGATCATAAAGAGAAGACTTGGAGGCTAAACAAGCCAATACCCGCGGGGGCTCTGATAGATCCAATCTCACCAACTGACCCGCTAAAGCCTGAACATCAAGTGCTAAAGGTTGCTCTACTACTGGAAGGTAGGCTAGACTCCCCAAACTCTTCGCTCTGCGACTCAGGGCATCAACCACTACATTGGCCTTCCCCGGATGATATAAAATAGTGAGGTCATAATCCTTGAGAAGCTCTAACCATCTCCTCTGACGCAAATTCAGATCCTTCTGCTTAAGCAGATGCTGCAAACTACGGTGATCAGTGAAAATCTCACAATGCACTCCATATAAATAATGACGCTAAATTTTCAAGGCGTGGACAATAGCTGCTAGCTCAAGATCGTGCACTGATTAATTCTTCTCGTGCACCTTCAACTGTCTGGACGCGTAGGCAATCACCCTACCGTCCTGCATCAAAACTGCTCCAAGTCCAACTCTCGAGGCATCACAGTAAACTGTATAAAACCTGAACCTGTAGGCAAAACCAATACCGGAGTTGTAGTCAAAGCTAACTTGAGCTTCTGAAAGGTCTCCTCACATTCCTCAGTCCACCTGAACTAAGCACCCTTCTAGGTTAGTCTGGTCATAGGTGCTGCAATAGATGAAAATCCCTCTACGAAATGGCGATAGTACCCTGCCAAACCAAAGAAACTGCGAATCTCGGTAGCTCATGCCGGTCTAGGCCAGCTCTGCACCACCTCTACCTTCTTCGGATCAACTTGAATACCCTCACTGGACACCACGTGCCCCAAGAACTCTACTGAATCAAGCCAGAACTCACACTTCAAAAATTTTGCATACAATTTCTTCTCTCTCAAGGTCTGAAGCACAACTCTCAAATGCTGCTCGTGATCCTCCCGAGATTGGGAATACACCAAGATATCGTCAATAAAAACGATGAAGAAAGAGTCCACATAAGGCCGGAATACTCTGTGCATCAAGTGCATAAAAGCTGCTGGGGCATTGGTCAGCCCGAATGACATAACCAGAAACTCATAATGACCATATCTAGTCCTGAAAGTAGTCTTCGGGACGTCTGGCCCCCGAATCTTCAACTGATGATAGCCGGAACGCAAGTCAATCTTGGAAATTACCCAGGCACCCTGCAACTGATCAAACAAGTCATCTATACGAGGCAAGGGATACCGGTTCTTCACCGTAACTCTGTTCAACTGCCGATAATCAATACATATATACATAGAACCATCCTTCTTCTTTACAAAAAATACCGGTGCACCCCAAGGTGACACACTAGGCCGAATGAAACCCTTATCTAGGAGTTCCTGAAGTTGCTCCTTTAATTCCTTTAGCTCCGCTGGTGCCATACGATAAGGTGGAATAGAAATAGGCTGAGTGCCTGGCACCAGGTCAATACCAAAATCAATGTCCTATCAGGTGGCATGCCTGGTAGGTCTGCAGGAAACACGTCCGGAAAGTCACGGACCACAGGAACCGAATCAATAGCGGGAGTCTCACCACTGACATCCCTCACAAAAGCCAAATACAATAAACACCCTTTCTCAACCATGCGCTGAGCCTTCAGGTAGGAAATCACACTGCTAGGCACATACTCAGAATAACCACTCCACTCAACTTTCGGACATCCTGGCATAGCTAGGGTCACGGTCTTAGCATGACAATCAAGAACATCATGACACGGAGATAACCAGTCCATGCCCAATATCACATCAAAATAGACCATGTTGAGTAACAGTAGGTTCACTGAGGTCTCCAGACCCCCAATAGATATCACACACGACTGATACACACGGTCCAAAATAATAGTATCGCCCACCGGAGTTGACACATGAACAGATGTAACTAAAGACTTATGGGGCAGATCAAGAAAATGGGAAAAATATGAAGAAACATAGGAATATGTAGAACCAGGGTCAACTAAAGCCAAAGCATCTCAACGACAAACTGAGACAATACCTGCGATCACTGCATCGAAGGCCATAGCATTTGTCCTGGATGGAAATGCATACATAAGCGCCTGACCTCCACCTGCTCGACCTCCCCCTCTAGGGCGGCCTCTAGCTGACTAACTACCACCCCTAGCTGCCTGTGTTGGTGGTGAAGTAATTGGAGCTGAAGTCGAAGGCTGGCTCATCAGTTGAGATGGACCTCCAAGAAGATGAAGACACTGCCTCCCCATATGCCCGAACTCTCCACACTCATAACAACTCCCTAGAGCTGGAGACGGGAACTGAAAAGAATCCCTGGCACCAAAATGGACACTAGGAGAACCATGCATAGAGGAACCCTGAACTGATGGTGCTCGAGCTGCACTCTGGGCTGGAAGGGAACCGAATGAAGATCATCCTGACTGAGAACTGCGGGGACCATGCCCCGAAGATGCACCACTATGGGCTGGGCGGCCTGACTGAGGAGGCCTGAATGAACGGCCTCTACCATGCTGAAACTTCCCCCTGGAAGGAGCACCACTAGAACCACCCGATCCACGAGGCCTCTTGGCCTCCCTCTCTACCCGCTCCTAGCGGCGAACCGACTCAATATCTCGAGCAATATCAACAACCTGCTCGAAGGTAGCACCTGCCACTCTCTCTCGAGTCATGAAAAGGCGGAGCTGATAAGTGAGGCCATCCACGAACCTCCTAATCCTTTCCCTATCAGTAGGGACCAACTCGGCGGCATGGCGATCCAACTCCAAAAACTGCATCTCATAGTGCATCATTGATAGCCCCCCCTGGCGCAGCTGCTCAAAATGTATGCGTTGCTCCTCCCTGTGAGAATAAGGTACGTACTTCTCCAAGAAGATAGTGGAGAACTGCTGCCAGGTGAGGGGTGCTGAAACAAAAGTCCTACGCCTCTCAAAAGACTCCCACCAAGTGAAAGCAGCACCAGAAAATTGAAAAGTAGCAAATGAGACCCCACTGGTCTCCAAAATCCCAGCAGTACGTAGCATCCACTAACACTTATCCAGAAAACCCTGGGCATCACCGCCCTCACCACCACTGAATGTCGGAGGGTGAAGTCTACTAAACCTCTCCAGCCTACGCTGCTCATCATCTAGCATAGCTGGGACCACAAAGTCCTGAACTGGAGCAACCGGTTGGGATGGAATCGCCCACGGTGTCTGATGGCCTTGAGTAACCTGCTTAGGTGTCCAGGCAACTGGATTCTGACTTCCTCCCCTGGCCTGAGAAGTAGAGGCAACTTCCTGAGCAAGGGTGGTACACACAGTCAAGATCTGAGCAAAGGTCTCCTGAAGACCCAGAATAACAATAGGCACTGCCGATGGCTGAGCCTGTCCCGCTGGAGCATCTGCTGCGGGAACTTGATCCTGAATAGTAGGGGGATCAACTGATACTGCCCTCGCTTCCACACGGGCTGGACCCTACCTCTACCACAGCCTCGACCGTGGACTCGGCCTCTTGCCGGTCTAGCTGGTGGCTGATCACCCTGATCGGTAGCGCGAGTCCTCACCATCTGTGAGAGAATGAAACAATAGAAGTTTAGATTTCCAGAATCAACAAAATGGCACGACAGAATTCAAGAAAAATGAGATTGTTCCTAAGGGTTCTACAGCCTCTTGAAGATAAGTACAAACGTCTCCGTATCGATCCGCAAGACTCTACTAAACCTGCTCATGACCGTTGAGTCTTATGTAACCTAGGCTCTGATACCAACTTGTCACGACCCCAAATCCTAAGCCGGCTGTGATGGCACCTATCATAGAACTAGGCTAGCCAACCATTTTAGACTATCATAATATTTCATAATTTCCCAAAATCAGCAGATTTTAAAACAGCACAATGAGATGAATAATTTATACACTTTCCCAAAACCTAGAGTTAACTGTCATGAGCATCTAGAACTGTGAATACAATGTACAACAAGGTGACCTGCTACTACAAGCCTGGAGTACGAAAGACAAAAAGTATGAACTAAGGAAAAAAAAAGGAGGTGAGTTGGGGACGGTGAGCAGCTACCTCGATTCTCGAACAACTCCAAGCACGTCCTAAAATTAACTAGTGAGATGGTCCGGTACCTGGATCTACACATAGAGGTGCAGGGCGTAACGTGAGTACGCCAACTCAGTAAGTAATCAAGGTAACTAAAACTTGAGTGTAGTGACGAGCATTATAAATCATGTAAATACATATAATAAGTGATTGTGGAAATAAGTAAATCAAGTCAGGACTTTACATTTCCGAGTATTTCATAAAACTCCAGTTTCCTTTTAAAAATCTCGTATAAAAAAATTTATCCAACATTTATCATCAGAGGTTCAGTGTAAAGAAGAGCGAAAAAATAGTAGTTTCATAAAATATAAGCCCCTCGAGCACAGTATCACTCACAATAAAGCCTCTCGGGCA